>JAOTAX010000002.1:29614023-29625431 GCA_025629825.1 Erythroxylum guanchezii
TCACTTTGCTAATGCAGTTTGCTTTGCTCAAGGTGTTGTTGATAGCTTTAATTTTCCTATAAAATTTCCTCCTTTCCCATAACTTGGTGCGCCAATTACTTCTACCAGAATATCCTATAATGTTTGCAATAAGCTTTATGACATGGTAAGAAATAAAATTGGCCTTTGGTGCAACAAATCATTATCTTTTGAGGTAGGCTCCAACTTATATCCTCTGTGCTCAATGATTCGTACATTTACTGGGCTACACTTATTTCCTTACCTAACAAGAAATACAAGGACGATAGGAACTTCCTTTGGACAGGGAAGCTTTTAAAAGGCCTTATGTTAAGGTTGCATGCAAAATGGTTTTTCTAGCTAAAAAGGAAAAGAGTCATGGGATTGCAGTCAATAGGGTGATGCAAAAGGCGCTTTTAGACCAACCAAAAAAAAAAAGCAAACTATAGAGATTGCTTCACAATAAAGAGACATTTTGGGTTAAATGGATTCATTAGCACTATATAAACAGAGAAAACTTCTGGACCTTCAAACCTAAGAAAGACTCTTCCTAAATGCTGGTCCATATCCTTCAACAAAGTGATTAGTTGTTCACACATATTACGAGTTATAATGGGAATTAAAATAAAACATAGCTCTAGTTTAACAATTCATGTAACTTGAGAGATCTAAACACACGGGCTTCCTAATTACAAATCTCTCAAACTTCTTTTTTCCGCTCTAACGTCTCGTCTCTTTTTCTTGGCTTATTGCCAGTCTTGCCCATTAACTAAATAGTCCTGCCTTGTAGACGAAAAAGAAATGGAATTAGATGTCCTCTTGTTCGTTCCCCTGGCAGGAATTGACAAGTGCAAAGGAAGAGTTAAAACTCTTTAAACGAAAAATAAATGGAATTAGATGTCCTCTTGTTTGTCCCACTGGCAGGAATTGACAAGTGCAAAGGACGAGTTAAACTACAAGACCTCGTTTGTTTCCTCCTCTTCAATTTCTTTTTCTTAAAACTCTGGACACTAGACCTCATTTGGTTTGGAGTTCACCACCAAACCAAACTTCTCAAGTCTCTCTTCGTTTTGTTAAATTTCCACCGGAAGGACATGGGATAAATGACAAAAAATTAAAAGAATGAACAGAAAGGTCGCAAGGAGCGACAAGTATCTCCCACCAACAATTTCCTATACAATTTTTGTTCAATTTATAAAGATCTTTCATGTTAGCATAACATAGAAAGAAAGCACAGGGTTCCCATTAGACTTCACTTTCATGTCACTACTTAAGTAAAATTGCTCCTTTATTAGTTTATCCGTTAACTCCTATGCGTTTTAGATAGGAACTGAACAATCCTGGATATTTACAGTCCTGAAGTAATTGAAAATCTATGGCCAATGTTAGATGCCACTGCACGAGTTGATAAGAACAATATCATCTGCAATTTAAAAAAGCTGTTCAAGTATATGCTATATTAACAACCAGTAGGCATGCTCCACATCTCAATCCATCCCCTGTTCCAATTAGTTGGCGCAGAGATTGTCATGTTCAATACCAACCAAGAGTAGGACAAAACGAGCTGGGCACGCCCAACAACAAAATGTAACTTGCGCTTAATTTCAGTTCCATCCATCAGGTACTAATTGGCAGAGTGTATCGGAAGCTATGTCACCAGACCAGAAAGCTTTTCAATAACTATTTTAGTTGCCACTTGCCAAAGATCAGGGTGAACATAGAAGGAAACTGAGAGACATTGGAATCTAAACTTAGTTACAGCGTAACTTAAACATGTTACTCGGCTTGAAAAACAAAAAGAGAAATATAATAATAGGCATTCAGATGGTAAGAATATTTGATGAAAAAATAAACCTAGGTTTTTGGGCTCGACTTTTTTTTTTTTTTCCCCGAGAGGTTATGTCACCGTTTAGTAACTTCTGTAATAACAAATGACTAAGAAAATGAATCCTTACTCCTTTTCGAAGTGACTGTTCATTTTTCTCCATCTCCACCACCCTCTTTGGTTAGGTTTTACCTTCCAACAAAATCCCAAAAAACATGAAATTATTTACCAAAATCTTCTGTTTTTCAATACCTAGGAGATCGGAAAATTTCGTTTTAGTTTTGCTGAGCCACAAGCTGATCAATCTGCAATTGCTCCACCCACGCCGCCATTGCCTGATCAACTGCTTCCATTTGAGCATTCGAATTTGAATTCTCACTTGGGGAAGCCCTATCAGAGACATGTGAAGCCAGCTTTTCTTTCATCTCAGTAGGAGATTCTTTAACCAGAGATTGAACCCATGAGAAATCAGGCTCTTCTCCATTACCAAGCTCAAATGAATTTGATCTGCGTAGCTTGCCCAACTCTTCTGCACTGACAGTCCAGTCAAGTTTACCACTTGAAGAACCCCATTTTGACCAAGAATTTGCGGAGCCAACAATGGCTGCCGAGTTGGACCCTAGTTCCCGGGAGCTGAGGCTACGAAGCTGCTGATGTTGCTTCTCTCGTTGAGCTAACATGGAGACTCGAGAGTTCATCGGTGAGATGGGTTCCACATTTCTAGGGGACATTCTTCCAGATGCAAATGAGGCTTGTAATAGAGGGTGATCAACAGCTTTCGGGGAAAAACTAGTGTTGATTGGTGATAACATGCTTTGCTGCTGCTGGAATTGATTGAGAACGGCAGATTTGTGAGTAGGGGAGAAAACAGCTGAAGCTAATGCTTGATCTGCATACCGGGGTGATGAGCTCTCTGCAGAAAAAAGATCATCAAGATTTGAAGGTGTTAAGACTTTCAGCCGACCTGAACGGTTCAGAGAGTTGTTGCTCAAGGATGGTTGACTAAGATTTGACAAGTCATTTAGGAGCTGTTGTTGCTGCACATCAAAATCAGACAGTAAAGAATAGTCATCTGTTGGAATGTCTCTTGCGTTAAGGGAAGATCTCAACCGACTAGACTGAAGATTGCTTCCAGGAAGATGTAAGGCCGGAACATTTTGCTGAGGCCAAGGGACAGATGAGTGTGACATTCCATTAGCAGATGGAGACATGGGCGGAGTGAATGGTGAGGGAGACATAACAGAGACTGAAGAAGGCGAGCCTGGCAAGAGATTCATGGCAGCAGCAAAATCCATTGCAGTAGCACCAGAAGTGCTTGACCGAGGAGATAGTACAGCAGAACCAGTGGAAAGATACAGTGGTCTAAGTTCTTCAACAGTGTGGGCAAAAAAGCAAACCCTCCTGCCACAATTTGTACCATCTTTGCAAAGCCTTGTTCGGTACTGGGCAGGATGTAGCCAGCATTCAAAGACACCATGTGCATATTCACACATATCTCCCCGTCGGCACGCTCCTTTACGAAAATCAGGACATGGAACACAGCTATAATGGAACTTTCTAGGATCCCTTCTCCGGGCATTTTCCCCTGGATGAACAAAAGGGCATTCAGTCCAATCATGAGAATAGGCACGAGAACAAGGTCTCACCTTGAAAGAATACATCCTGAAATCATCAGTGGAATAGATACTATTTTTAATATCTGGAAGAGATGGATCCACAGGATATTCTTTCTTTTCTGATGCAGGGTAAAAAGGTGCATCACTAAACTTTGATTTCATAGGAGATTCTAAACCAGACAAAGGAGACCCATTTTCCATGGAAGGTGAAAGCGGTGGGGAATTCGAATTTGTTGCCAGAGTAGAGATCCTTAGGTTACATTCAGTGACTGAATCATCAGCGGCAAGGAGCTCTCTAAGAGCCATCTTCAGATGTTGAAGTTTTGGTGGTAAAACAATAACATCAATTGGACGATTACCATTTGCATCGACCAAATTAGGATCAGCACCCGCAGATAGAAGCAACTTCACAACATCAACAGCATTCACTGCCCCACCTGAAGCAGCACAATGCAGTGCAGTACTTTTATCCAGGCCACAAGCTCGATTGACATCAACATCAGATAGAGAAAGAATCAGCTTAATAACGTCAGCACTTCCATATGTGGCTGCCACCATCAAGGGGGTTCTATGCTCATTAACCATTTGCCTGGAACCCTTCTTACGGCCATACCATAGGCCAACCTCATCAACACAGGAAGGATCACGCTCAATTGATCTTTTCAAGTTTTCCACATCATCATTAGCTGCAAGATCAAGCACGTTTGCAAAAGCATCTTCCGTCTCAATAGTCAAGTGATTCATATCTATGTTGAACAGTTTACTTCTGCCCAAAATAAATTATGGCAACAGCAAGTAATCAAATTGATGTGGGCTTTAAACCCTCCACTCCTCAGCAAATACATTCATTTGCCGAAAGCACAACTGAAAATGAAATACAACCACATTAATCAATCTGCAGATAAGTCCAATTATCATCTCATCAGTAAACTAAGACCAGAAAAACATAAAAACTCGACAATGTTTATAGCACGGAGAAGTAATAAAAATCATAATGGGACAACCATCGTCCCAACCATAAAACAGGAGACAGCAACAGCAAACTAACAAACAATAGCCTTCATCACTCCAGTGGCATTGGAAGGTAAACAATGTTCTGACAGTTTGGAAAGGTAGGTAGAAGAATGAAAAGAAAGAAAGAGGCAAAGTAGGCACCAGGTGGGGTGTTTTAACTCTGCCTCTAAGTTGTACTCTTCGGTAATGAGGGAAGTAAGGACAAAAAAGTTGCATAAGGGATTCCAATTCAAGGTTGTAAAACAATTTGTTACGAGAGGATCCACGCAATCCCAAACTCACCAAATGACAGAAATCAGCATATTAAACACACAACACAAATAATCGGAGGAAAACCCGGAAAAGGGACTTAGATTCTAAGCCCCAAGCTTGTTAAAATTCCTAGATTTAGCAATCAGCGAGTGCAAAAGAATTTACCAAAATCTTTATAAGCATTTTCTTCTTCACTTGTAACACAGATATGAAGAAAATAACACTCTTCACCACAAAAACGATATTAAAAAAAATTAAAAACAGTATCTTTCCGTTTATTGATTTTTTTTCAAGTTTTATCAGCAAGCGAAAAGAAAGTCAAGGAACAATAAGCATCAAATGCATGACCTTTAACCATTAAGAAAAAGAGTGTAATAAAACATCAGATTAAACATAAATATCAAACAAACCAATCATAGTGAAAATTTTAAATCAAAGGGGAAAACCAACAGAAAGAAATGGAATGAGAAGATCAAAGAAGATAGCAAAAAGATCTAGTCTTTTGGATCAACCCACAACAAAAAAAAAATCCATGCAGTGATCACAAGCACATATAGCAAAACCAAAGTGTTGTCCAAGAGTTTGAGAAGAGAATCTTACCAGTTTCCTTGGTTCCAGCTAAGAAAGTAAAGTGTTGCTTCAAAGATCTACTCAACTATGATGAAGGTAGTAAAAAACCCACTTCACAGAGCATGAAAGCTAAGAGGCTTACAAAACATGAATGAACCAAAAATTTACCTGGGGAGAAAAATTCTTGCTCTAGTGAGAGAGAAGAAAGAGAAGTCTTTTGATAGAGAAAGAGAGAGTCTTCTTCTTCCATCTCCAATTTCTATGCGCTCTCCCTGCTTTCTTTCGTGGAAAACAACAAAATTATATTCTTTAAAAAAGAATTATTAATTGAGGAAATAGTTACTCTTACTCCCTTTTTATATATATTTATTTATTAATTATGACGACAAATCCTACAAAAGGGAAAAATCGCACCAAGAACAGATTGTGAATGGGGTGGTGCTTGCTACTTTTCTTAAAACCGCCATTGCTCTCTTGCCACGTCATTTGCGGCCTGTAATTTTGGCTAAAAGTTGGGTATACAAATGTCATTTTACCGTCACCACTTGCCCCAATATACGATCTGGCTTAAATTTACTGGCTCCTCCGTTTGGGTGGGGTACAACTTGATAAAGAAGCTAATATGCCCTTTGTAATAATTTAACCCTTGTCCTACGGGATGGGAATTCATGATAGTTAAATTGAGGGAGATAATCATCAAGTACTCTCACACCTATAGCTGACATCAAAGTAGCCAATTACACCACCCTTAAAGGATTTGCGTTACTATTTCCAAGCCACGTCATATGATTACGATGGTGATGCACAGCAGAGAAGATGAGCCAAGGATCGAAGACCATTAGCGAAGAAACCGGGAACCGATTGTAGAGCGGCAGAGACAACCGGTTTGGTGGTTAAAAGTAAAGCAAGGTGACAGAAGCAGCCGGTTAACTAAATTTCCACGAAGAGACTGGGTCCACCAATAAGAGAGAGACTTAAAGGGTCTGATTCTGATCTGATTTCTACAAGCGTACGAGAACGGACGCGAAAGCGCTAGTCAATTCCAGTTAAATGTTTGAGTCAAATCACAAGTTAAAAAAGACGTGAGGCACCATCACCAAAATTTGGTGATCAAAAAGCTTATGCATCTTTGGATAAATGAACATCTTCTCTCGTATCTCAAACTCCTCCTTCGTTGTCGTATTGTGCATTTTCTAAATCTCACATTTGTATTCTGGTGTCGTTATGAATACCGTAGTAATATTCGATACTAAACTTAGTTTTAATAAAGTAATATTTCAATAACGATCAATGTCAAGAATCATTTCGAGTAATGTTTAAAGTTTACAAAATAATTCTTAAATTTTTTAAAATTATAAAATAGCTCTTATATGTGCTATAATTTATCATTTTACATTAACTCTTTCTTTAAAATAATAATAATATAAATTTGAAATAAAAATAATCTATTTATTTCTATTAATATTATTTTTCACATATAAGTAATAATCATAATTAATATAAAAAGATTGTTTAATCATCATATAAAAATAAAACTAAGGATAATATAAAATATTTAAAAGATTACAATTTCATCGTATAGTAAAGAATAATTAGATCAAAATATCAAATAAAAAGAATAATAAAGTTTCATGACTTTATAAATATTACAACAAGAATTCGTGTCGAGGAAAAAGACCAACTAGAAGTGAAATATAAAATAAAAATATTTACAATAAATATTTTTATATTTATATTGCATATATAGACTTTAACATATGCATCAAATACGAGTGAAATTAAAAAAAGAGAAGAATAAAAAACCTAGAACTTCATTCAATTGAATATTCACTCAAATCACAATGATCTCAACTCTTATTTGGTACCAAAATTATCATTATTGAGAGAATCCTCACCTTTACCATCATTCAAATTCATTACACTAAATGACATGTTAATATTTTTCTATCTAAGATTATTTTTCAAGTCACTCTCATCTATCAAACTCAGTTCCTTAAAAGCCCAATCAACTAAAAGATTGATATCGTCAAGACAAATTGAATCTACAGAACTATTTGTTATATTAAGAGTCTTATTAAACAAATAAATTTAAATTATTAAGAAATTACAAAATATATATATTCAACTTAATAATGATAATAACATACCTTTCTCAATACTTTTAGTTGTATTGAACAAAAAAAATTAAGTCATATAATCTTTTATATTTCAATCTATTCCTTTTCTTAGAATGGATGAATTCAAATATACTCCAATTCCTTTCACATTCTGTTGTATTCATACATTAACTTAAAATTTGAATTGCAAACATTTCCAGTTTTAGAATACTCTTTCGAATTGGTCTCACCATACAATTTTACAATAACAAAAGTAACATTATAAACCAAATTTATTTTCCAACAAGTAACAAAGGTGAAAAAAATATATACCATAATTAACTTTACCTCTTTGACGAATAGTAATGAACATCTCAAAATCACCGGAAGCATTCTTATAAACCTTCATTTGTGAGCTTAGGAGATCTTGATTATATCATGAGTAACAATTGGTATAATAATTAATAGCATTCCTTATTAACTTTAGCTTTCCTTGTAAAAATTGGTCTAAAAAAGATATTAGAATTCAAAAATGCCTCAGCTACAAACAACTGAGAATAAAGTTGCATTCCTCATCTCTCATTGATGACTGTAAAGTAAGGTGTGTACAAAGAAGACATATTTTTCATATTGATCTTGATTGCTTCCTTCGTCCTCTCCATGGCATCATAAAAATAAATCATTGTTGCCTTATAATCAATATCAACCAGGCAAAGTATTCTTACCAAAGACTCACAAACTCTATTTATAAGTTAATATTGAGACCAAAATTCATGATCTTTGAGCATAATTTTAGAAACCTCCACTTCAACATTAAACATGACATACTGAGATGTAACTTACTTATCACTTAAAAACATTTTCCTGAACTCCTTTTTCATCATAAAAAAACACTAAAATGATAAAAAAATTAGTCAAAATTTTTGTAATAGCAGAATGACATAAATTCCTACCATTAGTAAAATCCTTTCTCGACAAATTCAGGATCCATGCACGAATTTAGATAAACTCGGTTGCTTTTTTTCTTCTTTTTGTACAGTTTTATCAATGATAAGAAAATATCTAGTATCTCATATATTTTCCAACAAAAGGTTAATGTAATGTATGACCAAAAAAAACTCCAATAAAAAGAATTATACCTACTTTACAATCTTTTCACAGTTACTTTGTGAGCATAATCATTATCAGTAGTGTACTGAATTTTTTTGGTCTAACTTCATTCATAACTTTATCAAATATTTGAAACAAATTATCTTAATCTCTAACAAGGCTAGATGTAATAGCTCATTCTTACACTTAGGAATTCAACTGCTATATGAAGTCATATGAGTCATATCATATAAGAATACATGAAGTGCATTTCATTTACATGCAACATATTCACATACATACATGAATTATGATTTAGTACACATTGGAAAGATAGTTTATGCACTCAATTGATTTATTTCGAGGTATGAAAGATTTTAAATGTTTGTGATATGATTGCGTGAATGTGTGTTATTTATGTCTTGAATTTTTTTTTGATGGATTAAATTAGTGAATTGGAAATTAATGTTACATTTGAGTGATTGATGAAGTAATATGAGTATCTAGTATAGGAAAGATGTTGAATAGAAAGATAAATTGATACATGAAAATTTAAGTTGACTAGACCTATGAAATAGCGACACATGGCATTAGTAATAGTGTGACACGTGGCTTGATTAAATAAGTGACAAATGGTGGCTTAATTGGGTGACAAATGGTTTAGTGATTATGAGACAAGTATACTAATTATGAAGTGACAAATGTTAGTTAAAGGATGAGACATATGGTATGGATCTTAGCATGCCAAGTGTCCATATTCTCACCATACACCTACACCCACAATTTTACTCTTAAAAGACCATTGTTTTGTCTTGTTTTGGCCATATGCTTTCTTCTTCTTCTTGCCACCGACCCATACCTATAACCATTACACTTTGAGTTTTTCCCAAATTTCTACACTTTTCTACTCTAAAATTTGTGCAGCCTTCATTTTGGGATTGAAACCCCTTTCTATTTCCATATTGTTCTTAGGGTATCCTTACTTGTTGGAAGATTAAGTTATCTTGAAGATTGAGGTGGAATTAGGGCTAATCAAGTAAGTGATTTTTGATCTCTATGGCATGTTAAAATAGAAACATTCATGATGATTAAATTGAGATGAGTTATATATAGGTTGAAGTTGTGCTAGAATTTGTTGGAGGAATGTATGGTTTCTGTTTGTTTTTTATGCTTGAAAATAGTGGATTATATAGATGGTTTAGGTTGAGTTTTGAAGTGTAAATGATGATGTAACTATACAGAAAATGGGTGTATTGGGAGTGTTCCTGAAATGGACAAGTTAGGATTATATGTATGAAGGTGAATGATAGTTTTGTTTTGATTATGATGCATGAAAGTCTATGATTTATGAGTTATCAATTAAATGATTTTGAATTGGATTTAGGGATGAATTGATGAGGATTTGGAGTATCTTTAAGGTAAAATTGGGATTAGTGTGATGATGTTAAAATTTGGAAAAAAATTGAAGGGAAGGGATGGTGAATCGTCTGTTCACCCATTCCACGATCATGGAAGCAACATGAGCTCCCTCTCACGGTCATGGGAAATGCCCTAGAGAAGAAAAGTTTTTGTTTTGTCTTTCCACGATCGTGGAAGGTACCCACGATTGTGGGAAATGCTCGCGAAGTGAAAACTCTGTTTTGTATGTTTGTTGACCCAACTAAGAATAAGTCACTTTACTTTGGTAAATTTGGATTTGATTAAGGTTTGAAATGAACGTAGATAGTTGTTTGATTGATTGATTAAGGGTTTGATAAGTTTAAGTTGGTAATTGATGTTAGAATTAACGAATGGATTGTTTGATATCAATGTATATAAATTTGGCAAGTATGAGCTGTTAAAGAAATGAAGGTGTTCTTATAAATGCAAATGTGATGCAAGGGATATAAGTCATGAATTAGGTATGATTCAATGAAAATTGGGAAGTTGTGTGAGTATGGAATGTTAGGAAGGGATGGATAAATGTATGATTGAATGAATTTAGAGTAATTAAGATTTCTTAAGGCATTGATCTAATCGACAATAAGTTATGTACAAGATATGACGAATGAATAAGCAAGATTTGTGAATAAGGTTACATATCCGGGATAGTCAATTGAGCATGCTTTAAACATGACACATCTACATGCACATGATTGAGTATCCATTTGATTAAACAAGTTAGTAATGTATATATGCGTGTGTATTGCCTGATATATAAGCACAAATTGACCGACCACATCCAGATATTGTCAAGTTGTCAAGGCAATAGCTATTTTGGAGCATCATGTGAGTCAACCTAGATGTTCTCTCACTATAATCTGGTTGCTTTGTTTAAAATTCAGTTATTTAATTACTACTCACGTGATTGTGATAATTCTAGACCATCAATTGTTCGAGGAGATTGATATTCAAGAATGTATTGGAAGTGTTTTGTAAATGTATGCGAATATGGAAATACGTGTTCTCAACTAAATGTTGAATGCCGGATTTAGATCCGAAGAATATGATATATGACTTAAGTATATCAAATGTGAAATACTAAATGCATCATAAGTGAATTGTTGTATCTCATTATATTGAAATGCATGAACAAATAAAGGAGTTGTGACCGGAGTGACCCAAGTGAAAAAGAGCTTAAAACTCATAAATGTGCACAAAGAGCTATAGGCTCAGTTATCAATGAGTCCAGTATCCATAATAGGTATGGGACAATATATAAAATGAGCCCAGTATCTGCAACGGATACGGGACAATTAAATAGGTGCTCAGTCAGAACAAAGTAAAAATGAAGTGAGTCACATGTGCATTTGCATATGCATCCTTATTTATTAAATGAATGAATGGATATACCATATTGACTAATTGAATTAACATGCCCATTGAATTGAGATGAAATATTGAATGGTTGAAATAAATAAAGTATTTGATATGATATGAATTATTTATTTATATGACATATTTGGTAAC
>JAOTAX010000002.1:29646752-29660388 GCA_025629825.1 Erythroxylum guanchezii
TTTCAAGTCATAAATTATCAAAGAGTGAAAAAGGAAAAGAAGTTTGTCTTATTATTCTAGATAATAAATTTTGGGATGCTTGCTTGATCATTGTGAAGATTGTAACTCCGCTTATAAGGCTGTTGAGGATTGTTGACTCAGATAAGAAGCTATCTTTAGGGTATAAATATGACGATATGTATAGAGTTCACAAAACAGTTATAAATCTTTTTAAAGGGAAGGAGAAATTGTACAAGCCTTATATAGGTATTACTGATCGACGATGGGATAAGCATTTTACTCAAAGGATCCATTTAGCAGCTTATTTTCTCAATCCTTATTGCTTATATAGTGGAGAAGAATGCACAATTAATATTATGGGTGGTTTGTTTGATGTGAATGCAAACATATCTTCTTTATTGAAAAACAATCACAAGCAATAAATGAAATGAAATTGTCTCCTGAAGGTTTAGCGAGTTTTGCTAGATCATTAGCAAAGAGAGAACTTATGATGAAAAAAATACAGTCAGGTAAGTTTTATACTTTTAAATCATTATTTACTTATTAATAATATATTTTTATCGTAACTATTGATTTAAATATATATGAGTGGTCGAGATTATTCGGTGACAGTACTACAACATTGAGAAAACTTGCTATTAGGTTAATCAGTCAAATAGCTTCTGAATCATATTGTGAACATAATTGGAGTGTTTTTGAACGTATTTATACAAAAAAACGAAATTGTTTGGAACATCAAAGACTTAATAACCTTGTTTATGTTACTTATAATATGAGAACGAAGAAGAGGTATTTTATAGTTTTTTTTTATTTCAATAATTTTATTTTTATTATTGATTTTATAATTTCTCTATTATGTATTCAGAGCATTTAATAAGAAGAGAACATATGATCCAGTTGATATTGATTGTATTGAACATATTGATTTTTGGATCGAAGAAGAAGAACCATCGCCTAATTTTAATTATAATGAACTTGACAAGAAGATTTGTAAAGAAAATATATTTGTCACAATGAATGAATTAATAACATCTACTGATGGTCAGTTCATATCTTATTTTGATCATATTTAAGTTAAAATTATACTGTATTACAAGTTCACAATTAAGAATAATTTAATACATTACTAATTTATAATTTATTTTAATACACTAGAAGAAGTTGAAGCAAATACTTTGGATGAAAGTGTAGTTTACGAATCTTTAAATAACGTTGGAAAATTTGGAGCTTTTGACGATGATGAAACACAAACTCCTTCAGAAATTCAATTTTGATTTTTATTATTATTTTAAGTTTTATATTAGACTCATATTTATTTATTATTAGTTCATTATATAATAATAGGCATTAGTGTATTTTTTTTATTTCAATAAAATATTTTATTTTTTACTTATTCTTATAAGTTTTATTTCTTATTTATTATATACCGATTTTATAGAGGTTTACTACCAGTTGAACCTCTAAATCTTAAATTTTTCTTTCAACTAGTTCGATGTTTGATCTGATTTTTAAAACATTGATAATAGGAGTGTTACCAGAGAATAGTGAGTTATTCAAAGAGTCCTCTCTCTTAGGAAAAGTTATGATCCGTACGAATTAACCAAGACTCTATCATGCTTTTTCCTCAAAAACTAACATCTCATTGATTTATTGCTCCAAGTATAGAAGTGTCCATGTATATTTAAGTCACTCACTTGCAAGTGGCTAATACAACTACAAAAATCATCTGTGTAACTGCTGAAGCATGGATTTTCTTTAGCTTCTAAAGGATGAATAAAGACCATCTTTTAGTATTTTCACAGATGCAGCTTTAAAGGTGAAGTAGAAGAGCAACAGGCTCTCTTTAGATAGTAGCACCTCAACAAGCCCTTTGTTATACCAAACTTTATGAGCCCATCTTGAGATAGCCAAGAATGGTGGTTTGTTGCCAAGAAAGAAACCAAGGAAGGATGCATCCCAAGAGCTAGCTCCTGCTTCCAGAATTTCAGGATCCGAGGCAACAATTTTCAAAACCCCCTCATCCTTTGGCAGGCAGTAACGAAGCGAGTGGTTACTACGATCACTTAAGACTTGTTTCCAGCTCCGAATGTCCTCGTTAGAAGATGGTGTAAAATCAGAGAGCTTGTTATTGGTAGGGAAGGGAGCAGCTGGGATAGAGGCTAGACGAGGAGATTTACCAACTTTAAAAGCAACAGAAGGGGAGGACTGGTCCAAGGTAATTGGCTCTACTGTCAAGAAAGTAAGGCCTGGCTTTACAGGAAGTCATAATGCAATTCAATATTAATTTTTAAGTTCTTAAGCATAATGACCAAAAACAACAATATTTTGATCAATTTAACCGAAAGGTTCGAACCAAGAAATGCCACCCATAAAATGTAAGTGTAGTTGACAATGATGTAGTACATCCCGCTTTATGCTAAAGGTTTTCCAATGCCTAAGGTGAATTATATTAACGGCATGTTGGCCGCCATAACTCCATATTTCGAGGACAGATATACTTCTGCACTGCAATGATTAAGATGTTGGTTTGTTTATCTTTTCTAAAACGACGTGACATATGAAAGACTCCAAAAGCATTCTCAGGTAACGGAAATTAACTGGGACACCACTTGAATGGTTTAGAACAATTATAAGTTTCCTTTTAACGCTGGAAAATCAACTAGGACCCCAACCTCCGCCTCCAGGGGTTAGAATCTGAAGAATTTCACCTGTCTGCACCTCGACTGTGTTCTTACCTCCAAGATATATCTTTCTTTTATCCTTTGTAATCAAGAAATTTGCCCCACGAGCCCCATTTCTTCCTCCTTTCAAACCTCTTGGAGCATGAACACGTCTCTCTGAAAGAATGCTCACTACAACTGGCCTCCTGAACTCTATCTCCCTTACCAGACCATCACCCCCTTTATGATGTCCAGATCCCCCACTATTCTCTCTCAATCCAAATTTATGCAAAACAACAGGATACCTTTGTTCGAAAATCTCAGGATCAGTCATGCGAGTATTAGTCATGTGGCACTGAACTCCACTTGTACCATCCCAGCAAGGGCCAGCTCCACTTCCACCTCCAATGGTTTCATAATAACCAAAAGTATCATCCCCGAAAGTGAGATTATTCATACAACCCTGAGAACAAGCACAAGCCTGAAATGCTGTCAGAATAACATCAGTTATTCTCTGAGATGTTAGCACATTACCTCCGACCACAGCAGCCCTGTCACTTGGTGACAGAAACGACCCCTTGGGTATATGAATTTTCACTGGAGCTAAACAACCCTGATTAAGAGGTATATCGACATTCACCAAGCAGCGCAGGCAGTATATGACTGCGGCAGCTGTTACTGCTTCTGGTGCATTCCAGTTGCCATAAACCTCAGGGCTTGTCCCACTAAAATCAAAAAAAGCTTCCCCTTTATCCGAATCAATTGTGAGCTTCAGGTGTATAATTGATCCATCATCCATGTAATCCTCTTCCTCAATGATTACATCATTATGATCTACAATCTTAGCTGATTCTGACGAGACTTTAGTAGCAACTGACTTTAGCATTTCCCTAACTGCTTCTTCTGCATTAAGTTGCACATATGCCATGTAAGCCTGAACAATGTTCAAACTGTACTGGTCAATAAGTTCTTTGATAAGGTATATTCCTCTCTGGTTTGCAGCTACTTGTCCATGTAAGTCGGATAAATTATCCTGAAGGCGGCGGGTTCCGGGAATTTTGTAAGCTGTTGCTTCATCAAAACAGGGGAACTGGAGAAGTTTGATAATTGCTTCTTCTTGAAAAACCCCTCTTTCCACAAGCTTAAATGCTCTAATTGCAGCGCCTTCTTCCCATATGGCCTTTGAGAACGGGGGCATACTTCCAGGAGTTATACCTCCAATCTCTGCATGGTGTCCTCTACTTGCAACAAAAAAAACAAGCCTCCCGTTATCAAAAACAGGTGTGATGACAGTTATATCTGGAAGGTGACTACCACCAGCACAAGGATGATTGGTAATCAGCACATCTCCATCATTCAGATTCTCGCCCCAGTAATCTATCTGCCAGCGTACAGTACTGGACATGGCTCCAAGGTGCACTGGTACATGAGGAGCATTGGCGACTAATCCCCCATCAGGACCAAAGAGAGCACAAGAAAAATCTAATCTTTCCTTTATATTGGTTGATATTGACGTTCTCTGCAGGGTCCGCCCCATTTGTTCAGCTATTCCCATAAACCTGTGATTGAAAATTGAGAGTTGCACAACGTCTGCTACTTTTTCAGCTACTTTTATGGTGAGAGTGCTGGACTCTAATTCAATTTTGATGTTTCCGTATTTAGTTATGGTGGCTTTACAATATGGTTCCACTATCACTGTACTATTTCCATTCATGATGATTGCTGGGCCAAGTATAGCATTGCCAAACCCCAAATGTTCAAGCTTGAATAATGGTGTTTCAACCCATCCAGTGCTGTAGAAAACCTTGTAGTGGCCTTCCGCTTTTGGGCTACCAGAAGCAGGTTCCAAGACCTGTGGTTTCAATATGTTAGTGATTCCAACACCATGAACTCTCACATCGCAGATCAGAACATGTCTATTCTCAAGCTTGAACCCATACTCCTGCTGGAAAAGCTTCACAAATTCTACAGCATAATCAAATCCTGATCCATCTGTATTTAAACGTCTCTTAACCATGATAGCGGTATCTGTTCCCTCGTATCTTAGATTTAAATAATAGTCTGTTTTAATGTTCTCGTCGCTGAAGCCTTGATCCTGTAATTTCTGTTTCACCTGCTTCAGCAACAAATCCTGCCTGCGGGAGGCCTCCAAGACTGACTCAGGATTATAAATGGCAGAATATGGTTCTTGTGCCTCTTCGACGACATCTGCCAATCCCATACCATAGGCACTTAAGATCCCGCAGAACCTATGGATGAGTACTTCAGTCATACCCAAAGACCTGGCAATAGCACAAGCATGCTGCGGCCCAGCACCTCCAAAGCATGCAAGAGCATGATTTTTTGTTTCATGGCCCTTCATCTCAGTTAACTGCCGTATCGGACGGCACATTGTCTCATTTGCAACATCAACAAATCCCTGAGCAATCTGCTCAACTGTCATGTCCTTTGCAGATGGATCTTGAGTCTTCCTGTAGAAGTTTATTTGCTTCGAAAGCTTCTCAAATTCTTCTCTAGTTGCTTTGACATCTAATGGCTGATCTTCTTGGGGACCAAAAATGGATGGGAAATAATCAGGAATTACATAACCAAGAATAAGGTTTGCATCAGTAACTGCCAACTCCCCTCCTTTCCGGTAGCAAACTGGACCGGGTTGTGCTCCCACTGAATCTGGTCCTACTCGGAAAGCACCAAATTGGAACTTCAACTTTGATCCACCACCAGCAGCAACAGTACTTATGTCAAGTTGAGGTGCTTGTATAATGGTACCAGCAATCTGAGTTTCAAAAACTTGTTCATAAGTTCCAGCAAAACGACTGACATCAGTAGATGTACCACCCATGTCAAATCCAATGAGAGGCTTCTCCGTTTCAAGCCCAAAAAGAGTCTGTGAGTAACCAACAACTCCACCTGCAGGGCCAGACAATACAGCTTTGTGTCCAGAAAATTTGATTTCTGGTGCAAGTCCCCCATCTGACTGCATAAACAGAACGTTCAGCTTCCCCAGCCCTTCATCAAATTTAGAAATGAACCCTGATAAGTAATCTTTGATAACTGGGCTCAAGTATGCATCCACACTAGCAGTTAGACCCCGGGGAACAGCTCTGACCATGGGTGTCAGAGTCGAAGATAAGGAGACATGTCTAAAACCCATGCTCAAGGCAACCTTTTCCAAAGCCAGTTCATGATGTGGGAAGGTATAGGAATGAATCAACACAACAGCCAAACAGTTAATACCTTTTTCCAGTAAACATCTCAATGAAGGCTTCAACGCCTCTACATCAAGTGGCTTCACAATCCTCACAATCTCACCAGAGATCCCTTTGACTAAGGATGCTCCGAGAACTTGACTGGGCACCTCCTTATCAGGAGCAAGCTGAACTCTCTCATCAATTTCAAGAACTTCCTCATAAAGATTAGTGGGTCTGGACACGGTGAGATCGAAGATGTTCGGTCGAGCCTGGTTACCAATCTGCAACAAATCCTTGAAGCCCCGAGTGACACAAAGCGCAATCCTTTGTCCCTTTCTCTCCAAAAGGGCATTGGTTGCAACAGTAGTGCCCATCCTAATCCATTCAATATTTTGAGTAGGGATTTTGGAAGATCTTGGGATTTTGTCTCCCGTGTATTCTTCAAGAATTCTGCGAATCCCTTCAACAGGAGCATCGTCATAGTTAGAAGGGTCAACTGAGAGTAGTTTCAAGACTCGACCATGAGGCTGTCCAGGAATTTCCGCATAGACATCAGTGAAAGTGCCTCCTCTGTCAATGCAAAATCGTAGTTTCTCTTCATTGCGACTCCCCATTCCTACCAGCTTCAAACTCGAAATATTTCAGAGAAAAATGAAAAACCCAAGAAGTAAATCAGCAAATCAAACGTGCAGTAATATTGGAGAAATATGAAAGACATAACTACACGGAATAGATATAATACATCTCTCACTAGTATCTATCACACAGATTATGAGTTGCGAAAGAAAACGAAAAGAACAGGTCAGTGAAGTAGGCAAGGAGTTGATACGTGCAACTGATGAAAACGAAGGGAAGGAAGCATGTCAGATTAATTACTATTTAAGAGAGTCAACTTTCTGCGTTTAGAAAAGAGGAAATACCTGAATTGAGAGAGAGAGAAGAACTTCGAGCAGTGTTGATCGAAAATGACGTGAGGCTTACTTCTCTTACTCACTATTGTCTTCCGAGTCCATGTAATTAAAAATATTATCTCTATTTCTTTATTCGTTTAACAAAGATGAAAGCGAAACATGCCACGTTTTCAAGCGGCAATAACGTTAAACCAAAAACTTGCTTGCAGCTTCCAGTCTCTTGCCCTTCTTTCTAATCAAGAAATGATAACAAAGAAATGTTACATATGTATCAGTCACTGTTCTTAAACCCTCCTTACACACCGAATAAGTTAATTTTTTATTGTAAGCTCGTGAAGATTGGTGTAGTGTACGTCCAAAAAGATATTTGGTAATAAATTTCGTCATTTTTGTTGTAAGCGCATCAAGAAAAACTTGTTTCGGTAAGAGCAAGGAAACAACTCCAAACCAAAAGAGATAACAATTAAGTACTTATTTAGATAGAATTTTTGATGGTCAATATGTACTTTTCTTTCCCACAAAAGTTTTTAAAAAAATGAATGTTTAGTTGTAAAATAAAAATAATATTTCTTTAATAGATATTACTTTTTTAGCAGATAAAATAAAGTTTTTTAAAAAACTCAAATTTGGAGTTAAAAAAAAAACATTTTTTTAGATAGATTTTTCAGATCAATTAATGAGCCTATGTTTTAGTTTCTTTTATTCTTATGTTTTACACATAATTCTCACAATACCTATAAATTCATCGTCTCGTTTATTATACATTTAACCACTTACTCAACTTGGATATTTATTTTGAGATTTAATAATATTATTTGACTTTTTTATATGTTTTAATATTTATTTTCGATATTAATTTACTTATGTTATAATCTATATAAAAAATTTGGTTAGATATATTTTCATTTATGTTTCATATGGCTTAAAATTATATAATAATTAATATATTGTATTTTGCATATTGTTTAATATATTTTAAATAATATTTCTATGCATAAATAATTTTTATTACAAAATAAAATATAGTTAAAATTAAAAGTACTTTTTATTTTTATATTTCCAAATGGTTTACTATATGAAGTTCTTTCAAAAGAGCCCTTTTTTAAATGACAGCTAAACATTCAACTGGCTTCTTAGAAAAGTTCTTCTAAAAAAAGATCTATAGAAAAAAACTCTACTAACAAAAGCTCTACTGATATAAGCCCAACTAAATAGAAGCTAAGTCTCGTATAATAAGTTGGAAGGACATTCTGAAACTAATCTTATTAGGTGCACAATATGATAATCATTTAAGTAAAGAGGTATTAATCAATAATTTTTAGTTTATGATATTGATGGTTTGATAGAAATTAGCGCCATAAAGAGACTATTTTATATTTTTGAAAGACAAATTATATTTACAAATTTTACTCAATTTACAATATTAATTAAAACTACCAAAAGTAACAATAAATACTTTAAATGGTCAACATTTACATAGCAAATAATATTACATGTCTGAAACTTGTTTAAAAATAAAAAACCTAATAAAATATCCTTAAATTTTTATTGAAAACCAAATTATGAGGTGTAATATTTTAAAGGGTTAATCATAAAAAATGTCAAAATTTACTCAATTTTGCAATTATAAGTTGCAATTAAATACTCAAAATTTCCAAATCTAGCTTGATGTTATGATCTTTGTTAATGTTGGTAACTTGCTAAGCCACATAAGTCGAAAATCTAACACGTATGATTACAATTGTATATTGTACATGTCAGTCTTAATTAAACTAATTAAGTAATTAAATAAAATTAAAAGAAAATGGTTAAAACCCTAAATTACCCTTTCAGCTTGTCGCCCTTTCATATTGGAATTTCCTATCGCATAACTTTTCTTTGCTTCTCTTCCCATGACAGAGTGTTCTCTGACTAGTTGCAAACATTTTTGGCTCCTTTTCACACCAACTACAAACTTTCACACACCATTTTTCGTTATCGACTATGTTTGCACTAGGTAAACCAGTAGTTGCAGTAATCATTTCACACTATTCTTCATTGTTTATTTTGTTGAATATACTTTGGGTTATGTACTGAATGTAGTTGACGGTGATAATGATGGGCGACTAATTGTAGGTATCATAATGTATATGGCTTTGGACATTATATATTTGTTGTCCATATCCATTCTTGTTCTGCAACCTTCGTTTACTCACTACTCTTTCTTGTAATTTCTATAATGATCTTCTGAAAATTTGAACTTGTTATATGTTATTCATGTCTTATTGGAAGGTGATAAGTGTAAATTGTATCGTATTTTAGAGCATAGTTTGATATGTGTTTAGCCGTTAATTTAATCATTTAGTATGTGTTTAGGTTACAATTGTATTAGTTTGTTAATTATTTATGTTTTAAGTGTTTTAAGGGTTAGTACAAGATTTTGAGCTTAACTATTATGTTTTTGAGGTACCTTGATGTGTTTGCTAGTGTTTTAGGGTCAATATCGAAAAACGGAAAAATTTCAGAGAGATTCAGGATGAAACAATGGCCCACAATAGTGGCTTGACAAAAGCTCCAGGAATGGTCACGATCGTGACAGAAGGTTCAGATGTGAGCCACAATTGTGGCCTATGTAGAGCAAACGTGTAGACACTCACAAACTTCACGTTTCGAGAGATTTTTTGAATTTTTCGGACCCTAGAAAAACCCTAGGGTTACCCGAGCATAAAGAGGGAGCTTTTTGCATCAACCACCTTGAGAAACCTTAGAAAGAGATCAGCAAGAGATAGAGGAAGAGAAGAAGGAAGCGAGAAGAGGAGAAAAAACTGACTCAAAGTATTTGATCATTCTCTTTGGAAGCAAAAGTCCATAATAAGATGGTTAACTGAAGGAGATAGGAATACCAATTTCTTTCATAGAGCTGTTCAAGCTAGAAAATCTTCTAACATAATTTTCACTTTGGTTTCTAATGGCACTCAACTTTATACTCAATATGAATTCATCTCTAAATTAGTGAATTACTTTACTCAGTTGCTAGGAACCATATCATCAGCGGCATTCTCTCCAAGACTTTTTGAAAAAATCATTCAATAGAAGCCATCTCTAAGTGTAGTAGATATTCTTTCAACCCTTGTAGCTCCAACTAAAACATATCTTGATATCAAATCTCTAGCTCAATACAAAGCCTATGGTCTAGATGATTTAAATATCCTATTTTTTTTCAAAACTAGAGCATTCTGAGGCAAACTATGATTGAGCAGTTTAAGAAATTTTTAATAAGAGAATCCTACTAAAATAACTTAACAAAACTTTCATCACTTTAATCCTTATGTGCAAGGACCATAGATCCCTAAAGAACTTTAGACCAATTTCCTGTTGTTCCTCTATATATAAAATCATCTCCAAGGTAATTACAAAAAGACTCAACAACATTCTCCCAGTTCTATTGATCCTTCATAGTGTGCTTATGTCCCAAAGAGACACATTGGTGACAACATTGCAATCGCACAAGAGTTGTTCAAACAATTCAATAAAAGGAATGCAAGTAAGAATTATGCTTTCAAAATAATTCTTCAAAAGGCTTATGATTTTGTAGACTAGAATTTAATACTCAATATTTTGAAGGCCTTTGGATTGCCTAGTATCTTTATTGAATAGATATACCAATGTATCTCCTCAGCCTCTTACAAAGTCTTAGTGAATGGCCAGGCTTCTACTCCCATTCCAGTAGCTAAGGGCATCAAGCAAAGGGATCCCGTTTCCTGTACTTGTTTGCTCTAATCTCTAAAGTTTTAACCAGTTGCTCAAAAGAACTGCCTCAAAGAACTCCTGTTACAAGTTTCATGCTAAATGCAAGAAGCTCAATATTGTTAGTCCATGTTTTGCTGATGATGTATTTATCTTTTCCAAAACAAACATCAAACCTATTACCATCATCTCAAAGGTATGTAAAATGTTTAACTTATTCTCCAGTTTGTCCACAAACTTTAATAAATCAAGCCTTTTAGTCTTTATAAGTGTTTATTACTTGGCTCCAAATTTCTCTACTGTCACAAGCTTTAAAGCAACTCGATATCTTGTTAAACATCTTGGAGGCCCTATCTCCTATATTAAGTCCACTTTCATAGCACTCAAGACCCTTATTTGTAATGTTAAAAAACAAAATAGAAAGTTAGAGCGCTAAAGCTTTATGATTTGTAGGCAGATGCTAGTTAATCAATTTTATGCTAATCTCACTATCTTGCTATCAGGCCTCACGTATCATTTTTACCATTTCATTTATCGAAGAGTCAGAGAATCTACTTAAGAATTTTTTATGGAAAGCAAATAATGATGGAACTTACAAAGTCAAATGGTCAAAATTTTGCTTACCAAAAAGTTATGATGGACTAGGCATTCTTTCAATCAAATGCCTTTATTAAGTTCTATTCACTAAAAGATTTTGGAGGCTACTTATAGATGAAATCCCCCTATACATCAAATGGATTCATACTTATTACATCAAAGATTAAAGTTTAAGAAATGTCAAAATGCCTTATAACTCTTCATCCCTTTTCAATAATATATGCTCAAACTCAGAGAAACCATTAAGAGCTATTGTAAGCATACATTATATTATAGAAAAACCACCTTCTTTTAGTATGATCCGTGGACTCCCTTTAGACCTCTTGGCTCTATCTTAGATTCTAATTCCTTTCCTTCCACTCTTCACCCAAACATTAAAGTAGCAATAGCTATGTTTTTATTAAATGGTTATAAGTCTCTTATTTCTTCAATTGTGATAACTTTTCTCTCTTTTATTGTCTTAGATGCCTCTAAACAAGATGAGATCAAATGCTTACTCAATTCTTATGGTACATTTTCTAATTCATTTTGTTGGACCCTATTCAGAAGTCCCAACCAAACTATTTCTTGGCACAAACTACTCTGGTTTAAGCATAATTCACCCTGCAACTCAATCATTTCCTAGATAACAATTAAAAACAAGCTGTCAATAATGAATAAAATAGCTCACTCAGCCTTTCCTAATTGGTGCATTTTATGCAAATGTTCATTTAAAAGTATATAGTCAATTCAGTAAATATGCTTAGAAACTTATAGTTCAACTTTGTGACTTAGATTCTCCTCCTCACTCATGGTTTAAGATTATCAAATGATGTAGTAAACTGCAGTTGACATGTGAAGGTGATTTATGTGTTTTCAAATTGGCTTTCACTTACCTTCTTGTTGCCATATGGGAAAAAACAAACAACAAAATTTTAGAGATACTACCACCACCAAAGAGACAACTTTTCAAGCATTGTGTATCAGGATAAAATATCACATCTTAGCTTTCAAAGATAATTTTAGTTTCAACGCTCAATGCCAAATGACCTAGAGAGTTAGATAGTCTTTTATTGCTTAGTCAAGTGTTTCATATCTTATTATTGTGTTGATAATCTAGTATGTATATATTGGTTTTGATCAAGCTTATTGTACCCTTATTTCTCCTTATTAATTCAATTTCTATTAAAAATATGTAAATATCACGTAGTAATTTAAATAACATTAGTCCTATGTTAATATGGAAAGGAAAGTATAACCTTTTTTGGCTACTTTATGCATATGTTTGTTAACTCCTATTAATATTGTAATCAAGCAGCTTGGAGGAGAATAATGGATTGGTTATTTAAGGTTTATAGTCTAAAGGAGATGAATATTAATCAACATATAACTAATAATGGAGCTTGATAGTTTAAAATTGGTAGACTAAAGAGCTACAAAAGATATAAGATGATTTTCAACTTAGATTATTACAAAATATTTTTGTAATGTTATCTAGGTTGCTATTTTGATGCTTTGAGCATAATTTAGTACTCACTTTTGTGCGGGTTGCACATGAATTCCTTTTGGTTCAGTAATATATATGTTTAAATTAAAAAAAGAAAAGAGAAAAAAGAGATGGTTTTAAAATAGGACATTTAAAGGAGAAGTTTTTCAACAAATTGAAACTCCTTCCCTATTTTATTGGGCAAATTGACTTCTAACCGTATGGAATAAATAACACAATCGCATGCAATTGATAATCTAATCACATCCTAGTTTTTTTGAAGATTGATTACACTTATATTATCAAATTACTCGGGAACTTAATTTTATCATACTCATATATGAATGAGCATGTCTTTAAGCTTTCTTCCCAAACTATGCCTGCCAAATAATTTGTGTAGGTCAACTTGTGTAAACTTTCATTAGTTTATTTCTTTGTTATTATTAAAAATAGAAAATTTGAATCAAATTTAGAAAATTAAAGTAACAAATTCATCCTCCAATGATATAATTTGGACAGAAGTTGGCCTTGACATTAGCGAGCATGGACACTAAATTGCAGCTGTTGTTGAAAGAACCATTGTATAAATATAATCAAGTGACTCGAAGTCAAAAGCAGTCTCGTCTACTTCCGCACGAATCGAAGATATCATCTTACGCAAGAGGCCCACAAGACGGTAATGACTATAAACTAATCCGCCCTCTTCCATATTTTCTGTAATGAACATTAACTTAATACTGGGCTGTTGGCCAACAGTGCGCTCATCGCTCAAACTTTTGATTAATGGACAAAAGTGACGCCCTTTAAAACTCAGAATCTTCCTCTCTTTCTATATAAAAATCACAAAACGGATTTGGTTCAGCCGGATTTTGCTGATCCGGAACATCCTTGTTTTGATCCATAATTTTGCGTGATCTTGATTATCAAACACCTGCAAAACGAACAAAGGCACGCCGGGGGTTGTTTCCCGGGAGGCCCCTCCGACGCTCAAGTCAATATTTTTGTAGGGTTTTGGCTTATGTAAACAGAGAAAAGCAAGGTTGTATTCTCATACCTGCCTCGTGAGGAGATAATCAACTTATATAG
>JAOTAX010000002.1:29706575-29719715 GCA_025629825.1 Erythroxylum guanchezii
CTGAAGAGGCTCGGAAACAAAGAATACTTGTAACATTTTTGAGAGATAGTGGAATCTCAGAAAGATATCTGAGGACTAGACGTAGCCCACAGTTTGGGGTGAACTAGTATAAAAATTGCTGTGTCAAAATCTCTCAGCTCTCAATCTCTCTCTTAACTCTCAAATTTCAATCTTACCAATTTTACACAAGTTTTTGAAAATACTTTACAACTTTGATTTTGAGTAGTTTTTGTGAAAAGGATCTTTTAAACAAACTTGTTTACGAAGGGGCTTAACAAAAAAATATACACAATTCAAGCCCCCTTTTTGTGCATTTGTATATCATTATTAAGTCCTGTTTTAACGTGTGATTCACTTCGTATATCAAATTTCTAGCGATAACTTGCAAAGAAACGATCTAATGAACGCATTAAAATCATCTTTTTATAATACCCAATGGGTTCATACACAAATAATTGAATGATAACGAGAATACAATTATCCATACACAAAACCCAAATCAATTAACATAGGATAACATAATCGATTTGTAATAAGAGACAAAAGTAACTGAAACAAAGAAAGAGTGCTTAATAGGGTCATTGGTGTCGATGTTGCCTCTGAACCGACATCGAGAAGCTACCCCTCCATGGTAGAGAGCTTACCTCCATCTTCATGCTCTCCCAAAGCTCCCAAAGTTCCCATTTGATTCAGCCCAAAACACCTATTTATTTTCTATTTTGCTTCAGTCGAAACTCCCTTTTATAACCTACCCACTACTCTACGCTATTGTTCTCATTGCTTATTTAATTTTTTGTCCACTTTACTATTCACTTATTTAAAACCCTCACCACTCTTGCGTTTTTTTCCTTTGGGTTGTCCGTTTTGCTACTCTTACTTTCCATTATGCTGTGTCGTTTTACGTAGCTAGTTGTCTATCTGTTGCGTTGCTACGTTGTTTCTCCTGTCCTCTGCTGCATCGTTTTTGGTTACTCACTAGCTACTACATTACTTCTTTAGCGTGGACTGCTGTCATTTTGTTGTTCTTCTTTTTCCATCCTATTGGCATTTCATGTTGTTTCTTTCTCCAATTGTTTTATTTATAGACCGTTAAATTCATATAATTGTATGGAAACAATAGGAACAACCATTTGCATAAGTGAAAATTAATCTTCAAAAAATGGCCCAAATATCGTGCTTTCGACTCACTTTAACTTCTTTCCTTCTGAATTGTGCCTAAAATCACATAAGGGTCAAAATAAGTATCTTAAGAAATTTTATGTCATTAATCACTAAATGTTATGTAATAAATTCATAATCAATTAAGCACTTATCAATTTCCCCCACACTTAGCTTTTGGTCGTCCTCAAATAAAATGTCAAAATTAATCTGATAAACCTAAAACATTTACTCAATTTTCATATTTTCCAATAATATATAATCATAAGCAAAGATGAATGATTTTCAAAAATCATAGCAATAACTTAACATTCAAAGCTTCTACTCATGATTAAGCAACATTCATCACCCTTAGAAATTGAGTACTCTAGGGGTAGACTTGGAAAATGTGTTTAAACAAGATGTGTTCATGGGTACACTCAGCATCATTCATGATCATGTCATTCCACAACTTTAAATATGATTTCATTTCTCCAAAACTTAGGTTCACATGCAAAATCATTGATCAAAGGACTTTTCAAGGTAGTAATGTAGGCAAGGGTAAGGTGAGAGGTATTTGGTTCAAGTATCATAAAAGTCATTACAGCTAGTGAAACAAATCAACACTCAATGTGACATCAAGTGCAAAACGAACATTCCCTTACAATTGTGTACATCAACTATGAAGAATGAAAAAACAAAGTTGCAAAACTCAAATTCAAGCTCTCATACACAAACCATATGAACCATAACTAATCAAAAGGAATCACTCATAAAAATTGATCATAAAAAAGATTTTTGTAACCATAAGGAGCGACCCTTGAAAGCAACATCCACCTCATATCCAACATACTCAAATAACCCATTCAATACAACTTTAAGAGGATGCATTAATCATAAACAACTTTTCAATACATATGCATGTTGGATCGAAAATAGAAGCATGTAAGATTTGGCTAAAATGGTAGATTTGAAAACTTTTTCGAAATGAAAACATAGCGGAAATAGCATAACCAAATAAACATGTTTTAGCCATACATGATACGGTATAAGGAAAATAATTTATATAAGAATAAGGTGGTAGAAATATACCGACTCCTTGCTATAGCTTTGACTCCTCGCCTTTGTATCCTCTCTGAATCCTAGCTATAGCTTTGACTCTTTTGTTTCCTTTCCTTTGTCAATGTATCATCTCCTTGTTGTTGTATCCTTGACCAATCCAATCTACCACTTATTCTTCTTGGACAACTTGGTTAACAAGATCCTTTGGTGGGAAAGGAGAAGAAATATTTTGAGGAGGTTTTTCTTAGAAGAAAGAAGCCAAAAATGAGACTCTTCTTATTGAAGTTTCGACTATCCATGCATGAGAGGAGAGAGTGAGTCAAAAATGTAAGAAAAATACTTACTCTACTTGTCAATTTCGGTTATCATCAAAGAAAGAAGTAATGTGCATCCAATGCATCACTTCATTCTTTAATCAATCATAAAGAAACCAATAAATGAGACTCTTCTCATTTATTTAAGATGGCTATATGAAAAGACCAACAACCTAAATGACACCTTCTTATTTTTAGTTATGGATGAAAGAAAGAAGAGAGAGTACATCTAATGCACCTCTTCCTTTCGTTAATCAAATGAATGCTAAAAGGTTACATTACATTCCATCATTAAAAGACAGCCATTAAACCATTTAATGATAAGATCATTAATCTATTTAATGATGATAAAATCATGATAAAGCCCATCTTTAATTTAGCTATTCAATGTTAAATGTGCAGCTGCACATTTAGGTATAAAAAACTGAAATATGCCCTCCTTCTTTCTTTAATAACTTTTTTTCAATTTAATTAATCTAATTTATCAAATCAAACTAAAGTCAATCCCAATATTAAATGTTCATTTGGGCTTCTAATTAAAGTAAGCCCAACATTCAATCATGAGCTTTAAAACCTCTGTTTATATTTTTTACTTTGCTTACTTTGCTTAATAACCCTCCAAGAAGCCAAATGGGGCATTCAATCATGAGCTTTAAAACCTCTATTTATATTTCTTACTTTGCTTAATAACCTTCCTAAAAGCCAAATGGGGAATCTAATTAGACTTATATAATTCAAGCTCTAATAAGCTCAAAATTAATTTAATCTCATTAGAATTAATTCCAACTTATTAACCAAATGTCATTCCACTAAAGACAATTGGTTGAACTCTTGAATTACTAAATATTATGAGAATTCTGTTTTCAAATAAGATGTCCAATTGCAAACTTTATTATGAACCATATTATAGCCATCCACACAATAAAGGATAAAATTACCGTTTTGCCCTTATGTTGGTTTTTCCTTCTAGATCTCCCGTTTTACTCTATATGGTGATTAAAACATAAGATCTCATCTTAGTGTTAAGACTTGATAGGTAGCTAGTCTATCAAACTACTGGTGAAAGTTTAATCACTAAACTCCGTAAAACATCTAGAAGTGATGATATCACTATAATTCCAACATGCAGACACTGGACTGATACTCTGTAAAAATCTATTCTGATCAAATCAAGAATTATAATGAAACATATATGAGTAAGTAATATACATTTAATGGAGATATATGGGAAACATGTATATTATTAAAATATAAATTAGTTGATTCACAGTTGAATAATCAAGTTTGTCATTTGATTATGGTTTAAATTGTAGTGTTGGGATTTATCTCCGAGTAAGTAAAAGAGCTTACTTCAAGGGAATGATGAGTTTTATGTCATGAAAATAGTTGACTATCGATAATGGCACTATTAAATGAATCTGGAATCAACTATGTTTTTAAAGAATAAAGTTGACTGTTACTTTAATCTTAAAACATACACCTTAGTATTCTTTTATTACGAACCACAATCTTGATGAGTGGTGAACTCATATATGTTTTGTGTTATGCCTTTTGTTTTATTAATAAAAAATATTTTCATTACAAAGGTAACTGGAAGAAAATTAAGTTATATGTAAATACAGTTGCTTTCTAGGGCACTATATTTACATAACTCCAATAATGCACTTCCTTCTTGAAACATTTATTTAAACATTTTTTCTTTTTCTTTTCTTTTCTTTTGTTTTTCTCTTTTTTCATGAAAATTAAAAGAAACTACATCAATATGGGAATTTCAATTATAATACATAAAATAGCATCCCAACCTTATAACCAACCCGCTTGTATGTACAACTCCACACTTATACTTTGTATATCCACAAACTCAACAATCAACAAATGTTTTACTAGCCTTAAGATTGGGAAGGAAATTTGGTTAGGTTTAAAGCATGTGATGTGGTTAACACACAAAGAAAAGGCAAATAAAGCTTAAGCAGGCTTAACAAGGGAAAATCATGTCAATAGGGTAGGCTATTTGACTACTATAGCTTGTGAAACAAAGAATGTCTAATCATTTCCATGTTAATGCATGTGATAAAAATGTGGTCTTGAATAGAAAATCAAAGCAAAATTAGGATGAACATGTCATGAAGGTCACATATAACCAAAAGACAATAAGACTGATATGGATGTGTCAGTCTAACAAAGCTCAAAATCTCACTGGCTTTGTCGATGACTAGTCACTACTCTTCTAAAGATAATACACATTGACCAATCACAAGAGTAAAAATACATGCTAAAGTTACTATGAAAATCTCTAGTCAATTCACACTCTAATAATGACTATAATCCTAGAAGCAACAAAAAATGAGAAAATGATTGTTTGTTTGTTTTATTGTTTCTCTCATTTTGATTAATAACTTAAAACAAGCAAGAAATAATCTAACTTAAAACACACATGCATATAAGAAAAAGAAATGCAAAAATTTAAAGAAAAGAAATTTAACTTCCCTTGAGTTGCCTCCCAAGAAATGCCTTTGTTTAGGGTCGCTAGCTCGACTCCATGTTTCCTCCTCATATGACAAAATTTGTGGTCTTCAGGTGTCACATGCAGCTCCTCTCTATGAGGTTCTTTAGGATAGGGTCTCAGTTGATGATCCGTCATATTTAGCATCTTCCCTATCCTCAGACTCTCGATGTCTACTGAGTTCCCATATACTGGAAATATCTCGAATGTCTCTTAACCTTTTTCTTCTTCGTTCACTTTCTCCAATCTGCTAGATTAAACTAAAGAGTCAATATCAACCATAATTATGAACTCCGTACTTACCTTCGAGCTAAAAGATACGTCTTTTTCTACTTCGAGCTCCTTCTCTACTTCTTCCACATAAGCAATTCCTTGACTATTGCTCTCAAAATTCTCAAGCTCCTCATCACTCCGTAAGTTTTTCGTACTGACATCTATTGGGTACACCTCGAGTTGATATGGTTACTCCTCTTCGCTTTGTGGTTCCCTATAAGTAATATCTCCCATTGAGGCAATGTGTCTTACTGGAATTGCAGAGTATCCTATCAGATTTGTTGTACACCTTGATGAAATAGTTGTTGCATAATTTGTTGAATTTGAAGATTGTTAGCAGCCATAATATTAAGCAATTCTTCTAAAGATGTACCTGAGTTATGTTGTCTCTCTTAATCTTAGGTGCTAGACCATGTATTTTAAGAAAATTGCAATCCATCCTACTAGAATTGTAGAGTATTCTGCTCCAATTGCAAAGTATTAGCGTTCACAATATTAATAAACTCTTCCAAAGATGGACTGGAGTTGTGATAGGAAGTTTTTGGTCTGTATGAAATTGCTTTACATCTTACAAATTATCATAGAAGTAATTCTGATGGTTATACCATCCATAACCAAAGTTAGGTTGATCAGTCCGACCTTGGTTATAGGAATGAGAATAAGAGTTATAAAAGAAATTACTTCTATCCATGTTAAATTCTTTTTCACAAAAATACCAAATAAAAAGTGAAAAGATCAAGAAATAATTGAAAAGAAACTAATTAAAAACAAATATGTACAAAACACAAATTAAAATAAAAAACTAAACCTAAAACTAAAACTAAAACATCACACTCACCGGCATCAACGTCAAAATTGACAGTGCATCGTAATATTGTAGCAATGGTGAGTCTAGGTCGATCCTTTGTATAAAGTTGTTGAAATGAAATTAATTGATGTTTACGATGGGGGGTTTTGATTTTAAAAATAAGAAAATAAAATAAAACTAACCAAATGAAAACAAATTAAAGAAAACATACAAAAATTGAAGAAAGCGATGAATTCGGTAAGGACCCAGTTCTTTGGTTCAATCTCGGCCTACACCCTAATTAAACATATTTCAATGATTTGTCATTCTCAAACCTCTCATAGAAAATATTAATCGTGGGTTAATAATTAACTCGAGTTTTCCCTTAGGTAGTGTTTAATCAAGATATGATCATTAATTAAACCTAACCACCAAATAACCTAGGATAAGATCTCTATATTCAATTAGGCAGTCATATTACCAATTAGGAAAACTGATTAATCAAGGCAACAACCACATACAATGTGTCATTTAACCTTGGTTTTTTTATCCCTAATATTACTCGCTACACATGAATTTCAAATATAATAATTACGGATTATATCGAAATTCTAGCAATGGATTGCAAAGAAATGATTCAATGAATGCATTAAAATCATCTTTTCATAATACCCAATGGGTTCATACACAAATAATCGAACGATAACGAGAATACGATTATCCATAGACAAAACCCAAATCAAATAACTTAGGATAACTCAATCAATTTCTAATGAGAGAAAGAAACATCTAAAACAAAGAAAGAGTGATTAACTGGGTCGTTGGCATCGATGTCGTCTCTGAACCAACATCGGGAAGCTACCTCTCCTCATGGTGGAGAGCTTACCTCCATCTTCATGCTCTCCCAAAGCTCCCAAAGTTCCCACTTGATTCAGCTCAAAACACTTATTTATTCTTTATTTTTGCTTTAGCTGAAAGTCCCCTTCTGAAAAGGCTTACCTATTCGCTACTCTACGCTACAGTTCTTATTACCTATTTAATTTTTGATCCACTTTACTGTTCACTTATTTAAAACCCTCAACACTCTTTTTTTTTTCCTTTGGGCTGTGCATTTTTCAACTCTTGTTTTCAATTAAGTTGCGTCGTTTTACTTAGCTAGTTGTCCACGTACTACGCTGCTATGTCATTTCTCCTGTCCTTTGCTGCGTCATTTTTGACTGCTCACCAGTTGCTGCATTGCTTCTTTGGCGTGGATTGCTATCATTTTGGTGTCTTTTTTGTCTATGTTGTTGGCATTTCATGTTGTTTCTTTCTCCAATTATTTTATTCCTGGACCATTAAATTCATGTAGTTGCATAGCAACAACATGCATAACCATTTGTAACTTTGATTCTTCTTCATTGTGTTTCCATTTTTTTGTCTTTTTCTTGTATTTATTTTATTTTAATTTTCTTCTTCTTTCTCCATTAAGAAAAATGAAAATTAATATTCAAAAAATGGCTTAAATATCATGCTTTCGACTCAGTTTAACTTCTTTGCTTTTGAATTGTGCATAAAATCACATGAGTCAAAGTAAGTATCTTAAAAAATTTTATGTCATTAATCACTAATTGTTATGGAATATATTCATAATCAATTAAGCACTTATAACTTACCCGCTTTAGAAGTTTGGCCTGCTGAAATCAAAATGTCCACTGAGTTCTCATAAGCTAACCCCACCAATTTCTCCAATAAGGCTATCTTCCACTATACCGGATTGTACAACCTAGCTTTGGGACCTCTCAAGATATTCAACTCTGGAATGGAATCTTTCCTCTTAGCAGGTTGCTCTGCTCTATCTCCACCCTACATTGTTGGCTCATCACACTCCCCAATAAGTATATACATATCTCTCGTGGGACCTCAATGTCGACATACCATATGCATGTGTTACATCACTAGTAGATTAAGTGCTACCATGGTCATCATATGCCGCATCGATAGTAACTAATCTGATAGACCCATTTGTCATGCCAGTTGGTTCACATAAGGTCTAACAAAAATTGTGTCAACCTTCCTGTCTTCACTCTAGCGACTGCTAAATTAGACAAGTTCCTGTCCTAGGTGAATTGGCATCTGCTTACCCGTACTCCAAAGGTAATATACATCCATATTCTTGAAGACTCCCTATCTTTCTCCTCAACCATTTAGTATGTGGCTCAAAATTCTATAGATGTATCTGAACGTTGGATGGCGTAAGGTTGAAGACTTTGACTTACTTATTTCATAGTCATCTTTGATGCTGATCCTACTCCCGAAGTGTCAAGGAGACAATCCATATAAAAAATATGTCGTAATGTAAGATACTTTGGTGTCTCCACGTACTCCGAATCATAAATACCCATCGTGATGAAGAACTCTGTATAGCACATCTGGTACATTTCCCCTATCATTTGAAACTAAACTGTATTCAGATGATTGTCGTCATCAATCCTTTCTCAAGAGTATGGAGAGGAACTCTAATGTAAGCTCCTTATACGAAGGTTCCACGATGTCAAAGAATCGAGACCATATGCCAATATTTACAAGCTCTCAAACTTGCTGGGCTAAGTCAGTCTAATCTAATGCCTCCCAATCGATGTATCTACTTGCGATGAACTTTTTGTCCTTCAGCCATTGATATTGTTCTTCCTAGGCCTCGATATTGAACAGTAGCATTTACAGCTGCTTTGGGGGCTGGTCTATAGTGGAATATCCTTCACCTTGTTGTCTCTTCCTTGGGGCTTCCTTTTCACACCATGATCTTTTCATTTTGCCTACAACTTTGAATAAGTTTGAGAAAATTGACAAATAATTACAAAGATACGCTTCTCCCTACATTTAAAATCGATTATTCTCACTAAATTATGAATTGTGAAAACAAATTTTCTACGAAAACTTAACGCAAAAAATAATTAATAAGTAAACACAAATAAACTAACAAATAAAAATTAAATAACTTTACTTAGAAAACTAACTAAAAAAATTAATCTCAAAATTAAACTTAAAAATATTATAGTTAACGAATTAAACTAACTTAGTTGATAAATTACAATTCTAAACCTAAAATTAAAAAAAACTAAATTACCAATTACAAAAAATTGACAAAATTAAACACCAAATCCATGCAATTAAACACAAACCTAATGTTAATTAACATCGAAAATAACTAATTAACCTAATCTAATGCAAAAATATCACAACTAAAAAACAAAGTGCATAAAAATCGCAAGTCGATGCAATTTAAGTAGAATTTTCACCTAAATTTCATGCAATTTTTCAAATGAAGCCATGAAATCAATTTGGTATTAGAAATAATAAACTATCAAAAATAATTCAATTTAAGCATTTTTAAGTAAAATCACAAAAATAAAGCAAAACATGCAAATAAACAAGTGAAATTGAAAGAATTACTTACTTGCGTGTCGTTGGATTGGCCAAAAATTGGACAAAATTGGAATTGAAGAAAGAGGGGTAGAGGTAGTTTGAGAAAAAACAGAAGAAAGAATGAAATATTTTGAACATTTACGGCTTTTTAAGGTGTATCACAAAGGCACACATTCTAATACACGGTCATGTATCAAACCATGTATGTCACTGAATTATAGCTTTTTGTAGGGTTACTTAGTTTGGTACATAGGTGTGTATCAAAATGTGTAACACTACACGAGAGTGTCCAATGAGCATGTAACTATCTATAAATGTGTGCAACTTTCAAAATTTATGCTCAAACATGAAATTTTGCAACTTAGCATTATAACTCCTAACACGCATCCCCTAATGTCACAATTATACACAATTCTTTCCAAGACGCTTAATTAACTTTTTTATCCTGAAATACTCTAAAAATTTTAATTAATTAAAACCTATACTAATATGAAAGCTAAGAGAAGATAATATCAAAACTGAATTAAAACTAAAACTAACTCGTGGGTTGCTTCCTATGTAATGCTTCTTTATCATCGTTAGCTTGATGTACCTTTTTTTTTTATCAAGGTGACTTATATAAATTGTGTTCTTGTAGCCTTACTGTAGGTCCATAACGTACAGGTGGACTACCATTTTACGTTTTTTGCCACATTTCTCCTTTGATTTTTTTTTCCCTTGAATTTGAAATAGTTCTTATGGATCCTTGTATGTAGAGTCCTAAAAAACACCTGGACAAAACTCGTTAGCCTCAATAACATCAAAAAATTCAAGAGAATTCTTTCTAGCATCAGAGACTATAAACGTAACCTCTCTATGCCCTACCCTTAAAGTTAACATGCCTTCATCAACATTTATAATTGACTTGATAGTTACTAGGAAAGTTCATCCGAGGATTAAAGGTATTTCTTAATCCTCCTCTATATTAAGAATTATAAAATTAGTTGGGAATGCGAACCTATCGACCTTAACCAATACATATTTTATGATTCCCCTAGGATGTTTTAATGTTTTATCATCCATTTGAATATATATCCTAGTTGGTTCAACTTTCCCTATTCCCATTTTCTCAAATAAAGTGTAAGGCATCATATTTATTTTGGTGGCCCCTAGGTCAACTAGAGCCTTATCTACTTTTAAAACCTATAGTACAAGGGATATAAAAGCTCCTTGGGTCAGTTTGCTTCCCCGATAGTTTGATCTTCTTAATTAAGCGCTCCTTAATCAACACTATAGTCTCTAACATTATTGATTCCTCCTTGTGTGATGATCACTCTTTTAAAGATTCTTTGTTCTTTGGTTCCTGCAAAAGAGATTCGACACAAGTAAATTCATTCTTCAGTTTTTATAAAAGTTCAAGGACTTTATCTAACTCTACCTCTAATGAATTTCTCTTTGCTCTGATAGGATATGGAATTACAGGTCGATACTCCTTGACTCTCTTCAGGTGTTGTCCACTTTCAACCTTCGAGTGACTCTCAATAGTCACTTCCTTCTCTTCTTGGATCTTTCTCTCAAAACTCTGACTGATTACCATTATTCTTTCTTTGGGATTTGTTTCTGTTGTGCTCAACAAACTCCCCTTCTGTCTCTTTTCCACTAACTTTACAAGTTGGTATATTTGAACCTCCAAGTTACGTATGGATGAGTCCATTTGTTAATTTTTTGTTCTTAATTCTTGAATGAATTCCATGATCAGATCATCTGTACTAGGCTTTTTAGGCTATGATGCTTGTTGTTGAAATCTAGGTGGAGGGTTGTTTTTTTTCTTACCCCTGATTTCCTCATGAAAATTTGAGGTGGTTCCCCTATCTAGGATCGTAAGTACTACTATAAGGATTATTTTGGGGTCTTTGAGCATTCCCCAAATAATCACGTGCTCAAGCTAAAGTGATTGACAATCTTGTCCTTAATGATTGAGCCTATACAATTCACAATGCATCACCCTTCCTTGTGGAGTCATAGCCAGTCTATCCATCTTCTTACTCAGGGCTTTCACTTAGATTGTCAATTGCATCATCGCATTTACTTCGTAAACTCCCACAGGCCTATTGGTTCTTGGTCTGGCTAAGCACCACTGGTAGTTATTCATGGCCATATCCTCTATCAACTCTTGGGCCCAATTTAGGTGTTTTTTTAGTTAACGTCCCTCCAGTTGTTGTATTTGTGGACTACCTTGTGCTCTAACTTAACCCATTATAAAAGGTTTGGATTTGCATTCACAAGGGTATTCTGTGATATAGACAACATCTGAGCAGCTCTGTGAATCTCTCCCATATGTCATACAAGGATTCACCTTCAACTTATGAGTATGAGGAGATGTCAATCCTCAAATTCCCACTCTTTATAGGGGAAAGTACTTCAATAAAAATTTTTCCACCATTTGTTCCCATATAGTTAGTGACAAACATGGTATGGAATTTAGCCACTACTTAACCTTTCGTCTTAGAGAGAATGGAAATAGAAGCAATTTGATGGTGTCATCATTAGCAAAATTTATTGTCATCATAAATCTCTAAAAAGTCATAGATGTGCATGTTAGGGTCTTCGTCCTAGATTCCATTAAACTAGACTAACTATTGCACCATCTGAATGATGCTGGGTCTGATCTTGAAGTTGTTAACATGAACAGTCGATCTCATTATATATGAATATGCACCAATCAAGTCTGGCCTAGTGTAGTCGAACATGGTAGGAGGTTGGTCCGCCACATTGTATGATTCTTTTGTTCTACATGACCTTCCAAGACTTATCTTCGATGGTCTAGTTCAAACTCCCACAGTTAATTCTTCTACATTGTTCTTTCAATTTTTAGATCTATGTTTATTATGCTTTTAGATGTACTCTAGGTCATAAACTACCCAGGAGTCTAATTCTAAAAATAAAGAAAATAAAACAAATAAAATAATGTAAAATAAAAACAAGAATAAAGTAAAGTAAAGTAATGACTAGATTAATAAAATTAAGCTTTTTCTAATATTAATATCCCAAATAAAAATGCAAAAAAATTAATTGGTTTATTTCTATGCCAATATTAATTTATCCGTAAGTGCAAAACATATTTGTAGCTAATACTAGCAAGTACAGGTCGAATCCCACAAAGACAATGAATACTAGTAATTACCATTATCCTATTATCTAGTCTACAAATTTGATTTTGGCTTTTAATAAAGAAAAAATTAAACAATTAAAATAAATAAGAAACAATATTAAGCAAAGAATAAAGAAATCAATTAAAAATAATCATTATCAAGAATTAGTATCTAGGTTATGAATCCCCCTAAAACTCTTAAATAATTGACCTTTTATTGTACAATTATTTTATTGACTATTAGACTGTGGACATTCCTATCTATGCTAATAGATTGCTTGAGACTACTAATAACTAATCTTAGAATTATCAATTCATATTTTTCAGGTTAAAGGAACTAAGGTTGCTTCACCGATTTGTGAATTTTGATATTAGGTTTAACCCTAATCTAGAGGATTTATATCAACCTATCTCTAAGCTTGCAATCAACTCCTTTTAATTATGGTAGATCTTGAAGTGAATCACAAGTTAGTAAAATGATAATCTACACACAAGAAGGGGGGTTGAATTGTGTAAACTTTTTCGTTTT
>JAOTAX010000002.1:29728764-29740200 GCA_025629825.1 Erythroxylum guanchezii
TCTTATTGACACATAACTAATTGCCAATAGTTCCTCGTTAAATAATCCTAGCTTACAAAAAGGTTCGGGGTCTAACACAATGTGTGTTTAAGTGTGGGGGAGGTTATTCTAATCTGCACTTTTTGTTTACGCATCATTTTGGCCATTTAACCACTTGTGCAAGTCAATTGTGCGTAATGTGCAAAGTTTAAACTTGGTAACTAAGGCAAATCACTTGTTTCACATATTTCTGTCATTTTTTGCCACGGTGAACTCTTTCTTCGTTGCGGCGACATTACGAAATTAATTTTTCGCCTTGGCGATGCCATCCTTCATGACCGAAATTCTTTTTAGTTACCTCATTTCAATTATTCTTCCCAATTAGATTCTTTTCACTCCTGTGTCTCAAGGATTTTATGAATTTCAAAGTTGTCCATGTGTTTTTGAAAACACTATCTATGTTTTTAAATGATAGTTGGTTTTGGCTAATTTCATTTTCAATGTTTTCAACACGAAGTAAATGAGGGTATGCTAAGAAAGTGGTGCTATATGTTTTTAAACCTTGAGATTGCTTAATTGAGATACTAACCTTGTTGAAAGGATATTTGAGCCTAAATTCTCTCATTTGTGTGTATCTGCTTAATTTCATATCTCTCAAGCCAAACACTTAACCATTGTTAGCCCTTTGAGCCATATTTTTGAGTGCATGCACATATCTTCATACTGATGTAAATATTTTACTTCCAGTTTCTTAGTTTAAATTGATCTTTGTAGATAGTAGAATTCATACTTGATAAAAAAATCGAAAAAATCAGAAAGCTTTCTCATAAGAGAATGGTTATTGAGAAAAGCCAAGGAAGAAACGAAAGTAAAAAATAATAATAATCAATAGGCTTTCTCAAAAAGAAAAGAAAAGAAAAGTTCAGAAAGCTTTCTAAAAAACAAACGGACAGCTTTCTCAAAAGAAATTGGTTATTGAGGAAAGACAAGGAAGAAAAGAAAGTAAAAATAAATAAATAAAATCAAAAGGCTTCCTAAAAAAATGAAGAAAAGAAATATTTGGAGATCTATCTTTAAAAAATTTCTCAAAAGTAAAATGTTAAGTGATAGATTATGTTGTTGTTTGCGTAAATATTGTCTTACACACAGTTGACGTTTATCTCATAATTGTGGTGCATGTACTCATTTTTCTTTTGCTTTCTATTCCATCCATTTCATTTGGCCTTCATCCATCATTACAACTCTTAAAGTCCTCTTAATTTGCGAAATTAGGGTTCTTGTAGTGGAGAGGTAGAACTATCACAGGCTTATGGTAGAGAATGGACTAAGCAGATTTTAGAGTGAAATTATCCCAAGACAAGTGAGTTGAGAGTTAAACAGTTTCCCTTGAGAGAAATCTCTTTTGCTCAATCTCTTGGATTAAATACTTATAGTGTTTATCTTCTTAGTGCTCTCTCAATCTGCTTTGGTTGATTTATGAGAAAAAGGTTTTACTATATTTCTGCTCTCATTTTTAAATATGGTCAATATTTTCTTTTGTACATGCATCTCTTTGATCTTTCATAAGCTTTGTCCAGGAGTACAAAGGCTTAAGTGTGGGGGAATTTGATTTAACCCAGGTTTGCTATATTATTTAGTGACATTTTCAAGGTTTTTGTTATACTTTTCAGCTCCTTTTGTTGGATATTGTGCTTAATTTGACCTAAGAGTGCTTGTTTTGAATTAATGTAATTTGAGGGTCAAATTGTCATAATTAATTAACAATTGCACTCCCTTAAATTGTAGGAAAATTGATATTACAAATTATTACTTTTCATATCTTCCTCATATATAGATCATCTTGCATCATTTTCTCTCATCTTTCTCTCCGTATCATTTTCCCAGCATTTTCACCGTCAATTTCCATCATGGGTAACTTGGATTCATTCCTAAATATGAGGCTTCCGATTGCAACGTGCGGCTAGGCATTTCTTTCCTCTTGAAGATGTAGTGATGGCTAGAGTTCAATGAGCTTAAAAGGGGAGTAGCCTAATCCGTAGTTTAGTTATAATTTATAAATGCCTAAGTCCAGGATTTGTAATTTGTAGTGAAGCTACTTGATTATAGTGTAATCAAATGTTGGATATTCAATGTATGGTTTGGATTTGTTTATGTAGAACTTTGAGCTTAAATATATGAAGTCTCATATATGTCTACTTATGATCTTGTTGATTCTCTATTATCTTGCATGGTTGTGTTTGATATTAAGTTGATGCAATATTTCATTTGACCCATTGCATTAGCAAATCCCACCACACACACTATGAGTGCTTAACGAGATCTTAAGAAATGGAGTTCATTGATCAAGATCCTGGACTTAAAGAGTCCTTTAAGGTTTACCATTTAAAACTTAGTGATTTCTACTCCCACCAAAATTAATTTCGAACTATGATAGCCAAAGCTCATTTTTAAGAGGAACTTATCACTTGTTTACTCCCTTGTTTTTATCTTATCGTTTTCCTATTCCCAAAAAATCCAAAAAAATACTTTTTACGCATTTTTCTTACAATTCAATCTAATTTCATTAAAGGTTTCAAAGGATCAAAACCCCCTCCTTACTAATTTAGGTTGCATTTCATGACATATAGGCTAGCTTAGGTCCATTTCATTAGGTTCCGATTAAGTAAAATGACTCGAGGTTGCAACCTATATTGCAATCCTTAGATTATATTTTTGATTTGACCTCTAAGGGTAAGACTAAGGTCTGAATCAAACATCAAAAAGTGGCATTACAATAATGGAAGCCCTTCATGGGGGCAAATACAAGGGGTCTCTACAATGCAAGGCACTTGATACAGCTGTTACACTTTGACACTAAGAATCTTAAGCATACAACAACAGCTTTCTTTTGTTGTCTAATGATTCGTTAAGACCAAGGTTAAAAGAAAAGGCAGATTCATCTCTGTTGAGACATTTAGGCATCCTTCAAAATTTGATTAAAGAAAATCCAAATACCCTGCTCATTTCAACAATACTGGCTTAAATATAAACAGAATGTATTACTTGGAAATTTTAAAGTTGGTCTTTTGTCAACTTCTTACGGATAACATCAAGAAGACATGAAGATCTGGTACCTTCGGCCAGAGAAACCAGTCATCTTCTGCTTGGCAATAACCGGGTTTATATTCAACGACATACTCATTTCCAGCTTTATCTAACCTGCCTACAAGTCGTTTCTTTGTTCATTAGCTGTCAACTTCCTCGTCTTTGGTCTGGGCCAAGGCTCTCTGATGTGGAGCTCCTTGAATCCTCATAGTACTATGCTCTAAGAAGCACGGATACGGACACGGACATGCGACACGACACGGACACGGACACAGGGACACACCAACTTCTAAAATTTGGTGGACACGGATACGACATATATATATATATATATTATAAAATTTAGAATTAAGAAAAAAAATTCAAAATTCATAATATGATATATATTGATTGATGTGTTTTAAGACTTCCAATATCTTGATAGTTCATACATGTTTTGTACTTTATAAGCCCCTCTTAAAACACATAGAGCATATATATGCACTTTTTGTGGGTGTCCGTGTCAAACACGTGTTCGACACGGGCACGTGTGTGTCGGATATGGACACGTGTTTGACACGCAGACACGACTCCATTTTGTCGTGTCCGTGCTTCTTAGACTACGCTATTCCTCGAAGAAGATCCTAAATGGGTGCAGACGGTCCTCAAAGCTGCGCCCACACTTCACGCTCAGAAAGTATAGTACCGTACTTAGTTGAAGGAAGTAGATGACCTGTTGTCAACGGACAGGACGAAACCTTACTGTTCACGAAATAAGGCATACTTGCGAGGAAACAACCAATGTAAGTTAGCTCTGACGACATTGCCAGACGAGGTCTACGACAAGGAGTGGGATTTGATAATGATCGATACGATAAGAGGTATTTCCCGGAAGCTCCCAGAAGGATGGTGGCAATATTCTCGTACATTTTATGGAAATTAAGAAGATAGATTTAAGAAAGTAGAAGGTATCATATGTTTTAAAAGGTGGCTTTGTTGTTGGCTTCCGTGAAATTTTTTTAACAAAACGCCGCAGTTTCTATTTTGTGACGTTTTATTGATAAAACGTGGCAAAAAGTGTTACAAATCTGCGACGTTTTAAAATTCAAACTTTTTACAATCTGCGACGCTTTATCAATAAAATGTCGCTGATTGTGTTATTTTGTTGTAGTGTATAGTAGTTTCACGTAATATACGACTTTAGTTATTATTGTATCTCAAACTGAAAATGTTGCCTATATATTAAGCAAACTTATATAGGCATTAGGTCCCCTAAACTACACCACTTCATATATGATAACACAAATAAGATATATGTTATGTCATGCAAGACCTAATCAAACCATATGATATCATTTGCCTATTCTCTATTAAAAACTTAACAGAGAATAATGTCATGGGTAAAACAAAAGAAAATCTTATAAGGTATATGATAGTTTTTAAAAATTAAGGACTAAAATATAAAAGATCTAAATCATAGGATTATTCAGTGTAATTGATCTTTTAATTAATTATCCTCAGAAGAATAGATAATATTATGCTTAAAAGGGCACTAGAAACCTACCTACAAATTATCTGGAAGGAAATCTCACTCTCTTATGCATTTTTTCCACTTTTGTTTCCTTAATATGATGATTTCTTCATGAGCTGCTGATCTTGCTTATTGCCTACTATTCTTTGCTTACTTGATCATTTTTGGTAAGTTTGGTAGATTTCTATTTCTTTAGTGCTTGCTGTCACCATATAGTCAACTTAGGAAGTGTGCTTCACTCTTCCTCCCTTCCCTCTTACCTTCTCTTCTTCCTTTTCTCTAGCTAGATTGTCACCACACCTATGTCCTTCCTTCTTTCCACCTTCATATTTCCCCTCCTCTTTATCCTATTACTTAACTTTCATTTTGTTCCATCTGCTTCCTTCACCTCTCGACAACCTATTAACCATCAATTATTGCTGTTATGCATCAATCCCTAACATGTTTATCATACTATTTGAAAAGTTCCCACCTTATGCTAACTCTACCTTAGCTACCCCACCTTTATCTCCCTTTCCTAAGCACTCTCCCTCAACTCTGCTTCCCCTGCATCAATGAACACTTAGAAACTCCTCCAACGCATTCTAACCACCAAAAAACTTAGGTACAAGTAGTAGGTAATCACAATCCAAAAGCCAAGCTATCATGTTGTCTCCCTAACCCTACTTAAATCGCTAAATAGTATCCCCTTCGGCCTCTATCCTTAAAGCAGGAATTCAAAAATGGCAATCAACATTAGTTAACTTCTTTCTAAATAATAAAGTTTCATTTTTTGTGATAAAATACTGGGCCTTTAACAATTGGAAGCAATATGGAATTATTGATATAATTGTGAATAATGAAGACATATTCTTCTTCTAATTCGATTCCACTAACTCAGTTTCTAAAGTGATCAAAGCTGGTCCTTCACATGTTTTTAACTAGCCATTTCTCATCTAAACTTAGAGACTTGGAGTGAAATTTGATGAAATCAGATCAACCAACGTCCGACTCTAGATTTGCATATATGACATTCCCTTAGAATATTGGACAACTAATGGATTGAGTTACCTAGCTAGCTCTGTAGGCAAACCTTTCTGCATTGATTAAGCTATTGTAGAAACTAAGAGAATCAATTTAGCCAGAATCCATGTCGCAGTTGATGCTCTCACTAATCTACCTGAGGAGACCCCCATCATAAAGTATAATGAAAATATTGAACTTTTTGAGGACAAATTCAATATCACTTATGCATGGAAGCCTCTCAGTCTGAAGTTCAAAGAAGTATGGAAGCGAATAGGAAAAATTTTCACCTCATGCAGTTTTAATGAACTGATGCAAGAGGTAGATAGTTAGGAACAAGTAGTTGAGATCCTTCAGCAGCATGTAAATCCTAACTTAAAGATTAATATATCTTAGACAATTGTAGAACTCCCCACATTGCTAAACCCTGAACCATATGTTGAAGATAGAACAATTCCTACTAATGCAACCACTACCTACTGTACCGCAAATCCAAATGTAGGCAAAATTTGTACACTGAATGATGAAAATCTATCTTCCATCATGCTCTCCTCAAGAACATCAGTACCAAGCAATAAACCGATACCCTCAAATTCTCCTATTGAAGATGGCTTCAAAACATCTACTAGAATAAAATTTTCCAGAAAGAAGAATCATACTTCATTTGCTAAAAAACAATGATTTTCTCTTCTTGAAACATAAGGAAGTTAAATTCCCCTATAAGAAATAAGCTATTAGAAACTTTGTTGTTTTGAGTAACATCTCTTTATTAGCAGTTTTAGAAACAAGACAAAAATAAAATTGTTGTGGTATCCTTTTTGTACTTCCTAAAAGTTGGAAGGCTCTTCTTAATTATGCTACAGATCCTAATGGAAGAATCCTAGTCCTTTACAATATTGATAAATTACAAGTCATCAATTCCATAATCTATGATCAAATTATTCATTTGAAAGTCAAAATTTTCAGCAAGAATCTCTATCATTTTTGCCTTCAATCATACTTATTAGAGAACATTCATATGGAATAAGCTCACTAACATTCATCAAGGCATCATCACTTCATGGATTTTGGTAGGTGACTTTAATTCATCAATCCAACTAGATGAAGCAGAACGAAACCAATCCAATAAGCCTTTTTATGAGGACTTAAAAAACTGCATTAACTTTATTGAAGTCACCAATCTCCCCAAAGGGGCAACTTCTGCACTTTGTGCAGTAAACATAAAGACTCCACCTTCTTGAGGAAAAACTAGATAAAGGCTTGTTTAATCATCTAGGTCTCAAGCATTTCCTAACTCCTATGCATTTTTCACCAATCCTAGCATATTTGACCATTCTCCTATTCTGATTTATTCAGATTCTTTGCATCTACTAGTAAAGCACCCTGGTTTTGAAGATGCAGTGAAAAAAAGGATTAGTTCCTACTCTTAAGGTTCTAAATAGTTTTAATTCTCTAGGAAGCTTAGCTACATTAGAGAAGAAATCAAAGTCTTTTAAAAAGTAAATGTTGGATACCTTCATCACTTACAAAACACTGCCAAGGAGACTCTTAAAAAGGCTCAAATTGACCTATATTTAGACCCACTAACCACTCATTTCAACAAGTTAAAATGCATGCTTCTTCCAATTTCATTAAGGCAGCTAAATTTGATCATTCTCTTTGGAAACAAAGGTCCAGGATCAGATGGTTAATAGAAGGAGACATGAATACTTCTTTCTTTCACACAGTTGTCTAAGCTAGGAAGCTTCTAATAAAATTATCAGTTTGGACTTGAATGGCACTCAACTTCATACTTAAGATGAATTCAAACATGAAGCAGTGAATTACTTCACTCAATTGCTTAGAACCACCTCACCAACAACATCTTCATCAAGACATCTTAAACAACTAATTCATTAGAAATTATCTCTAAGTGAAGTAGATATTACATCTCCTTGTAGCTCCAAATGAAATAAAGTTTGCTATCGAATCTCTAGCTCAATGCAAAGGCCTTGGTCCAGATGGTTTTAATATCCTATGTTTCTCTGAAAACTAGAGCATTTTGAAGCAAATAGTGATTGATACAATCCAACAATTTTTTGATAACAGGATTCTTTTGAAAAAAACTTAACAAAACTTTCATCACTTTGATCCCCAAGTGCAAAGACCATAAATCCCTCAAGGACTTCTGACCTATTTCCTGTTGTTCCTCTATTTATAAAATCATCTACAAGGTAATTGTACAAAAACTCAAAAGTATTCTCCCAAGCCTAGTTAATTCTTCACAATATTCCTACATTCCAAAGAGACACATAAGTGATAACATTACAATTACATAAGAATTATTCAAACAATACAATAGAAGTAATGCAAGTAGTAAGAATTCTACTCTCAAAATTAATTTTCAAAAATTTTATGGTTATTTGGATTGGAATTTCTTCCTTAATATATTAAAGGAATTTGGATTCCCAAGTATCTTGATTGACTTGATATCCCAATGTATCTCTTCAATCTCATACAAAGTCTTACAGAATGGTCCTGTTGCTTCTCCCATTCAAGCAACTAAGGGAATAAGGAAAGGGGATCCTATTTCCCTTTACCTGTTTGCTTTTGTCTCTAAAGTTCTAACAATATTGCTTTAAAAAACTGCCTTTAGTAACTCCTATTATAAGTTTCATGTGAAATACAATAAGCTTAACATAGTGAGCCTTAGTTTTGTTGATGATGTATTTATCTTTTCTAAAGCATACATCAAATATGTTACCATCATCTGCAAGGTATGCAAAATGTTCAACTCACTCTTTGGTCTATCCATAAACTCTAACAAATTAAGCTTGTTTATCTCTATAAGTGCTTCTTAATTGGCTTTAAAGTTCTCTATTATCACTTGTTCAATGCTACTCAACTTCTTATTAAATATATTAGAGTCCCTATCTCCTTCATTAAGCACATTTTTACTAACTATAAGCCCTTTATTTGCGAAGTTAAAAGCATAATAGACAGTGGACCTCCAAAGCTTTATCATTTACAGGAAGATGCCTATTAATCAATTCAATTCTGATCTCACTATCTTATTATTGGGCCTCAAATATTTTTTTTCCATTTCAATTATCAAAGAGCTAGAGAAACTTTTCAAAAATTTCCTATGGAAAGGTAATGGCAGTGGAAGTAATAAAGTCAAATGGTCAGAAATTTCTTACTAAAGAGTTGTGGTGGACTAAGCATTCTTTTAATGAAAAACCTTTATTCAATTCTACTAACCAAGAGGCTTTAGAGACTAATTATATATATAAACTGCCTATGGGTCAAATGGATTCATACTTATTTGCATCGAAGATCATATTTTATGGAACGTCAAAACACCTTCCACCTCTTCATCACTATTCAACAATCTGCTCAAACTCAAAGAAACCATAAAGAGCTATTGTAAGCATAAAGTCAATGATAGAAAAGCCACCTCCTTTTGACATGATAACTAGACTCCCTTTAGACCTCTAGCCTTTATCTTGAATCCTAATTCCCTCTTTGCTACTCTTCATACAAACATTATAGTGGATGAAGCTTTCTTAAAGTTAAATGGCTTTAAATTTCTTAGACTTTTGCTTTTAAAACTTTTCTCTCTTCTTTTATCTTAGATACCTCCAAACAAGATGAACTCAAATGTTTACTTATTTTAATGGTACATTTTCTAATTCATCTTGTTGGACACTGTTTAAAAGTCCTAACCAAATTGTTTCCTAGACAAACTATTGTGATTTAAGCGTAATTCAACCTGTAATGAATCATTTGCTGGATGGTAATCAAAAATAGGCTATCAACAATGGATAGAATAACTCACTACGTAGCCATTCCTAATTGCTGCATTTTATGGAAATCTTCATCTAAAAGTATAGAACATATTTTTTTTTAATGTTAATTCAGTCAATATGCTTGGAAAATTATAATTCAGCTCTGTCACTTAAATTTCCCCCCTTCTTCATGGTCTGGTATTATCAAAAGTTGACATATGAAGGATATTTATAGGCTTTCAAAGTAGCTTTCACCTACTTTGTTATTTCCATATGGAAGAAAGAATAACATAATTTTTGGAGATACTACTAACGGATTCCTTATCCATGAATAACTTCCATATAACACCTCATTTATTTGTTTGATACTCCTAATGCCTAAACCACCTTATTCTTTAGAACTACAAACCTTACACCATTTAACTCTAGCACTATGAGCGTTATCAGGAGATCCTTTCCAGAGAAAATTCTTAAGAAGTCTCTCCCATCCCTAATGACTTCATAAGGCAAGTTAAGGTCATAAACCTAATGCATATTTAGGTTGATAAGGATAGAAATTATAAGTTAGATTCTCCCTGTATAAGTTAGAAGTTTATTGTTCCAGTGAAGTAGCCTGTTAAGGATAGTATCAAAAAAAAGGCCCATAATCTTGGTAATTGATTCTCTTATCAGTAATAAGAATTCCCAAATACTTAAAAGTTAGAGAATGAAGCTTATGGCCATTAATGGATGAAATAGTGTTGGTTATACACCAAACATCCAATGAGACAAAAAGACTACTTTTGGATTTGTTGACTAAAAGGCTTGACATCGAGTTAAACATCTCTAGGCATCTTTTATCTATAAAGCATCTAGTAATTGAAGCATTTAATATTTTAGCTCTAGCTTTTAGAGAATTTCCAAATATGGAGAGATGACATCCTTATCTTTGGAAAAGCAATGGGGAAGAACTTAAAAACACTAAAGGATGAGCTTTCACCCCTAATTTGTTGGGTCCCGTATTCCGGAACCCAACTCTTTAGAAAACCATAACTATCATCGCTTCATTTTCTTACTCTGATACCACACATGTTGGACCCCATTTGCGGAGCCCAACATTCAGAGTTACAAAACGTGAGCAAACTTATTATTCTATTTTAGAACAACATTTTCGGAAACTTCCAATTAGAATTCATCCCACACCCAAACCTTAATTCATATGATTCTTCATATTCAAAACATCTTATCATTCACCACAAATCCTACCTTTCTTTTCTATAATTCACTTATTAATAAATTGCAACCATTTATATTCATCGTTCATCAACTCAATTCACACCATTCATACACAATTCATATTTCAAATCCATACACAAATCCATAATTCATTTACATCATAAGATAAATGTTTACAAACTTTAATGGCATTCCAAGCCATATTACAACATCACTATCAAAAATCCGAATACAAAAGATACAAAACCCCAAAAGATACAATATGTGCATAACCAGACAAATGCCTTCTTTCTTTTATCCGATCTCGTTCTCATCACCTGGAGATGGGAATGAAAAGGGAGTGAGCTTTAAGCTCGTGGGTAACACGTTTATAACGAAGAATAAGAAAAACTATTGAAATGTTCATTTGTCATATAAAAATCATAATGAATTCATAAAAATGCCTCGTTCTCAAATTCTCATTCAAATTCGCAACTTGAACTCAAAACTCATAGTAAAAACAAATTCACCACACAATTCATCATTAACCGAAAGTTATCACATAAAGCATATCACTTTATTATGCATCATACTCAACAAAGTCATAATGAAATGCACAAACAAATGGCTCGAGAGTTCCGTGGAATAAAACGGATAAACCGAAGTTTAAACGATGAACAAAACGAGTCTGATTTCTCAGGATCTCGTGGCCTCAAGCGGGCAACCAGAATAAGGCTATACGTCGACGTGTACGTGACTAACGATACGTGCCTCTCTCACCCAATCAAAAGCACATAATCATGTTTAAATCAATTTATCGAAAGCTCATACTTTCGGGCTTTTCTATCTTTTCATTCATACAAAAATGCCATGACATGTTTCAATGGCATAACTTGATCA
>JAOTAX010000002.1:29749866-29762032 GCA_025629825.1 Erythroxylum guanchezii
CTTTATACATGACTAATCATGAACAACTTCTCATTTAATAGTCCTAACTTCCAAGAAAAGTTCGGGGCCCAACACTTAGGGCCATAGGCAAGGCCTTTTACATAGCCCAACTGATTACCAAATACTATATTATAAATGTCATTTGCACTAAACTCATTCTCCTCATATATAGCCTTCACTAATAACTCTTACATCTTATTCTAAAATAAAAAAATCAATATTCAATCCATATGTTAGTACTTACTACTATATTAATTAATGAACAAAAATGTTTAACAAACTGTTAAACTTACATGGTTGTGTTCTGCTTCTTCTAACACCCTTCCTTTACCTCCTTATAGTGAGCAACTTTACATAGTGTGATCCTATCACACTGTGTTCCACGCAGTTCCTTCTCACTTTGCTTTATGAAAAAAATAATGCACATATAATAGTGTAGTGTTTACTAATTTAAGCATAACTTGCAATCATAAAACTTACGTATTCATTTCAAACAACTATAAATGACTTTAACACTTGATTATGAGGTGTTTTATTTTCAATCTATTAACCTTTCCTTCTCACAATTTTCCTAAATCAAAAAAACAAAAAACATAACATAGAAGTTAAATCTGTTGGAGAGCCATGGGTCCATGCATCATATACATGGCAAGGCAGCAGAAGTGTTGGAATCAAAATTCTAATCCCATGATATCCCCAAAAAATCCAAAATCCATATACATGTATAAACATATTATAAGAACATGAAATTACAACATATGTACCTTACAAATACTCTTTTCTTAAATCTTCTCCCTTTTTGTGTTGTAGTAAACATCAAACACCTTCCTTGGCCTCAAAAGAGCATGCAAAGATGAAGAAAAATCAGTGTATAAGGGTGGTTAGAGCATTAAACAAGATGCGATCAAGTAGATGCTCTAGCGAGAGTTAGATCAAGACTAAGTTACATGCAATTAATCGTATGCAACAATTTTATAAAATTGCATGAATAATCTCAAAATCACCCCTCATAACTTCCAGTACTCTTTTGGACCCTTAGCCTTTCTATTGAGTGTATTTTTGGGTAAAAATTCGTATGTACATAAGTGAAGAACTCACTTATATACCACTTGTCATTAAGTAGGTCATGATCATGGCTTAATGCACAATTTGTTTTTCATCCGATTTTTTATGCATGTGATCCTTAGGTTCCCAGTTATTTTGGTCACTTGAATTAACTCTTAATCTAAGCATATCATGAAGAGTTTCGTGATGCCAATTTATCGAAAAGTAAGTGGATTAACACTCTAACTCTTCGATAGTTAATTATCCGACTTATGAACCTTTCCATAGTCAATTACCATGCAATTTGTCCCTTCACCATCCTATACCCTACTTGATTCGGAGTATGGGCTATGTGTCAACTCCCACTAGACTAACTATGTCAGATCTAGTCCAAGTGATGTTAGTTCTTGTCTTGGGGATCTCATTACTCTATGTTTCATTGAAGACTCTCTTTATGACATATAATTGCTTTGGCCAGAGACCCCCGAGTAATAACCCCGAAAAGAGATCGTAGGTATCATCTCCTTCTATCAAAAGTGGTGAATCCTTTATTGGCTACCTAATTATATTCGAATACCAATAGCTGTACCCAATCACCACCTTATGAGCGATCTCATCTTGAGGCAATAAGGAATGGTGTTAAAGCACAAGACCAGTATCCAAGATATCCTTGAGTCCCTCAAGTCTAAGGATATTTGCACTATTGCTATAATGAGATTAATCACTAATATTTGATAGATCAACCATATGATAATCTCATAACGGGTCATCCAATGTACTTACTACTCTTTGTAAGCATCCACATCCACATGTACTTAATACAACAGTATCAGGTCCACAATGCCCAGAACCACTCCAAGTTTCATAACGAATTTCTTGATCCAAACAGCTTCTTTTGTTGCTTTCGCAGCTGCAATGTACTCTGAATCAATCGTTGAATCTGCAGTCGTCTCTTGTTTGAAACTCCTCCAACTGACTGCTCCACCATTCATTGTGAAAACGTAACCTAACTGGCATTTGGAGTCATCCTGGTCAGATTGAAAACTGGCAACTGTATGCCTGCGTACTATGAGATCTCCATCTCCATATACTAAGAATACATCCTTCGTCCTTCTCAAGTACTTTAGGATATTCTTGACAGCTACCCAGTGATAGTCAACTAGATTCGATTGATATCTACTCTTAACACTTAGAGCATACGATATATCGGGTCTTATATATAACATAGCATACATGATTGATCCTATTGCTGAAGCATACAGGATCAAACTCATGTGAGTCCTCTCATCTTGTGTTTTGGGATACATAGATTTCGAGAGTTTTATTCCATAAGTCATGGAAAGAAACTCTCTCTTGGATTGCTTCATGCTAAACCTCTTTAGCACTTTATCTATATATGTAGACTGTGAAAGACCTAGCAACTTCCTTGATTTATCTCTATAGATTTTTATTCCCAATAATAAGTTGCTTCTCCAAGGTCTTTCATGGAGAAATTCTGAAACAACCAAATTTTAATAGAGTGCAAACTTGAGACTTCATTGCCTATTAGTAATATGTCATTCACATATAACACAAGGAATATGATAGCACTCCCACTAACCTTTTTGTACACACAAGGTTCATTCAGATTTTGTGAAAAAACCAAACTCTTTGATTGTTGCATCAAATCGGATGTTCCAACTCCTAAATGTTTTCTTCAATCCATAATGGATTTCTTAATCTTGCATACATCAAGTTGTACCAATACATATCATTAGCTAGGTTTCCATTCCGGAAAGCCGTCTTCACATCCATTTGCTATATATCATAATCGTAATGAGTAGCAATGGATATGAGTATTCTAATGGATTTAAGCATAGCTACCAGGCTAAAAGTCTCGTCATAATCAATGCCTTATCTTTGATGATAACCTTTAGCAACTAGTCTCGCTTTATAGGTAATCACATTACCATCCATGTCAATTTTCTTCTTGAAAATCCACTTGAACCCTATAGGTTTTAGCCCTTCAAGTGGGTCAACCAAAGTCCAAACTTGGTTTTCAAACATGGAATCCATTTCAAACTTCATGGCTTAAAGCCATTTTTCAGATTCTGATCTGTTCAGAGCCTCTTCATAGGTTGTAGGCTCATCGTCCTCTATAAGCAATACGTCATTATGTTCACTTACGAGAAAGTCATATCTCTCTAAAACATTACATATCCTACTTAACCTACGAACATTTTTTGTGTCAGAAGGTTCAACTATTATCTCATCTCCATGAACAACAATCTCGAGTTCAGGTAGTTGTTCTACATCTATTTGAGCATCATAAACTTCAACAAGTTCAACTTTGCTCCCACTGTCTTCTCTTAGAAGAAACTCTTTCTCTAAATAGACAACATGCTTTGAGACAAATACCTTTTGCTCTAAAGCATTGTAAAACAATATCCAATTGTTTTCTTAGGATATCTTACAAACAGAAATTTATTAGATTTCGCTTCAAGCTTGTCTGATTGAATCAGCTTCACGTAAGTCAGACAACCCCAAACTTTCATATGAGAAAGATAGGATTTTTTGTTAGTCCATATCTCATATGGAGTCACATCAATTACTTTTGAAGGGACTTTTTTAATCACATAAGCAACAGTCTCGAGTGTATAACTCCAAAAGGATTTCGGTAGATCTGCTAAGCTAGTCATAGACCTTACCATATCTAACAAAGTTCGGTTTCTCCTTTCAGCCAAACCTTTATATTGCGATGTGTAAAGTGGAGTCCATTGAGATATATTCTCGTTATCCCTTAGATAACTTAGAAACTCGTTGTTCAAGGATTCACCACCTCGATCTAATCGAAGTGTCTTGATACTTTTACTGAGCTATTTCTCTACTTCATGTCTAAATTATTTGAACATTTCAAATGCTTCAAAATTGTATCTCATTAGATACACATACCCATATCATGAATAATCATCGATAAAGGTAATGTAGTACATAAAACCACCTTTGGCATGAATAGACATCGGATCATATACATCATAATATATTAGGTATAATAACCCATCTGTTCGTTCACCCTTTCCTTTAAAAGGTAATTTAGTCATCTTACCTAATAAGCAAGATTCACATGTGTCATATGATTCATAATCAAATGACCCTAAGCTACCACTCCTGTATAGCTTAGACATATGTCATTCACTTATATGGCTAAGTCGATTATGCCATAAGTAAGATGATTTTAAATTATCACGTTTTTGTCTTTTATTGTCATTGATATTTAAAATTGGATTGCACATATCTAATATGTAAATACCATTGCACAATGTAGTAGTACCATACAACATTTCATTCAACTTAATTAAACAACCATTGCTTGAAAAAGTTAAATGAAATCCTATTTTATTAAGACATGAAACAGATACAATGTTCTTTGTCACAACGGGTACATAACAAGAATTATCTAAAATTAACTGTTTCCTATTAGGAAGATACAAAACATAGGTTCCTATGGCTAATGTAGCAACTTTTGCTCCATTTCCCACATGTAGGTCCATCTCTCCCTTCTTGAGCGGTCTACTATCCCTGAGGGCCTGCATATCAACTCATATGTATGAGTCACATCTGGTGTCTAATACCCAAATATTATGATCAGAAATAGTATTAATCTCAATGACAAATAACATACCTGAAGTAGACGGTAGAGCATCTAATGCCTTCTTCTGCTTCAGTGACTCCAGATAGGCTTTACAGTTCCTCTTCCAATGCCCTTCCTTATTGCAATGAAAGCATATTCCCTTTGGTGTATTGTCCTTTGCTTCTTCTTGGCTACACCTCCCACTGGCTTCTTGGAATTCTTCTTGTTTTAGTTCCTCTTGCGAAAACCAAAAGCAGAGCCTACCAGCATCATAACCTTACTATCTTTCCTGATAGTTTGCTCAACTGTTTTAAGTAGATTAATCATCTTAGGTATTGAAGTGGATATTTGGTTCATCCGATAGTTAAGCGCAAACTGTGAATAACTATCGGTCAAACTAGTCAAAATTAAGTCTATACTTAATTCATGATCCCTTATGAAACCCAAACTGGCTAACCTCTCAATGTATCCATTCATTTTTAACGCATAATGCACTAGAGAAAATCTCTCAGCCATTTTAGAGCGAAAGAGCAACCTCGAGGTCTCGAACCTTTCAGACCAAGCTTGCTCATCAAACAATTCCCTTAGATGGTAGACTATGGTATGAGCACCCATAGCCTCATACTACTTTTGTAGTTCTAGTGACATAGAGGCTAATATAATACAGCTAGCCAGTTCACTGTCATCCAGTAGCTTCTTATAAGCTAGACAGTAGGGGGAATGGGAAGTGGCTCATCGAGGACATATCTTAGTTTCTCATATTTAAAGAACAACTATCAAATTCCGTAGCCAATCTAAGAAGTTTAGTCCCATGAGTTTGTTGGAGTCAAGTAGAGAGTGTAAGTTCACACTAGACGAAGACATCGTGGCGATTCAATAACCTAGAAGAATGAAAGAAAGCATTAGAATGTATATAAATGCATATTAATAAGGACTTTCATCACGTGCATTATGGGTCCCACTATTTTATCTAAATCCATAGCCTTTACTATGAATCTGAGAAAAATTATAATTTTCCTAATAGGTCGATATCCAATATTACTAAGAATGACCTTAGGTTTGCCCAACAAGCCGCCTTAGGTCCATCGGTAGGTATCATTCATACCAATTGCATTAAGTTATGCAACTATTGACTTGTGCCATCAACTGTTGATTAAGCACACTCATTGGGTTATCAACTCTTGAAGCATATACATCCCATGCATACTACCTAACTTCGCCTTTATCCACATTGAACTTAGGTTTGCCCAACAAATCAATACTTCCACTGAGGACCAACCCATTAATCCAAAAATCTAATTTCCATGGTTTGATTTTAAGGATATGGTTAGTTACCTTTACTGAGTAGGTAGCTCACCCCTCGTTGTTATATATATTTGATTTTAAGGATACGGTCAGTTACCCTTACTGAGTAGGCAGCTCACCCCTTGCTGCTTTTTTTTAGGAGATAGAGAGATTGTCAATAACCTCAATGCACGTGATTGAAAAAATGGAGTTTATGTGGGCTGATAAATTAAACTGAATAAACTTGTTTTATTTTATATTATTTTGAATGTGACAGTTCAGTTTAGTCGTGCTTATACAAATAAATTTTTGTGAGTGATGAACATTTTTTTTGTTGGAACTAATGAAGATTTTGGTAATTAACGTTATGCTTTGGGAACAATTTGGATAACTGTGGTTTAATAATTATTGGAGCATCACATTTACTAATCGTTGGCAACTACAAAAACTAGAAACATAACCACCGAAAATCTCCAATAATTTATTAAAGACAACAAGCCACAAACTTAAGACTATTGACTTGTCTTCTTCATCAAGACTAGTGTCGTGGCCAGGCCAGTAGTCGAGGAGATAGTGAAAAAACTCAATTAAATTTCTGGTAGTCACTCAAAACTTAACAATGTTTAATTATTATTTCTGGAGTTTTGGATTCTTAGAAAATTTTGAATTCTAAAATTAAAAATTGATTATAATTCTTTATGAATTTTTATTTTCAATTAAATGAATTTGATTGTAGGACTATTGAATTATTAATGAATTAGATCTAATTTTATTCAGGATCTATGATGTGTAACATTTGCAATTTCAATTGTAAATCTTAATTAATAATAACCAAACAATTTTATAAAATTATAAAATTAAAGTTGGATTTTATACCACTATTGAGAAATTACGGTAGGATTTGATTTTGCGAGCAGTTGAAGAAAAAATATATTTGTCGTTTAATTTCTTTCAAAATCACTCTATATTATATAACTTGAATAATGCATAAAATATAATAAAAGCATGAATAAAAAATTTATACCTCTATGAAGCTTGACTCTTTTCCTTAAGCTTTTCCTAGAAGTTCCCTCAAACTAATTTTTGAAATAGTTTATCACCACCATAGTCGTATAAGCATCAAACTTCTAACAATATCTACATGAACTACATTAAAGAACTTTGTAAGTAGTGTAAAAAGGGATATGCTAGAAGTGTTGGCTTCTTTAGATCTTATGACTATTTATAATAGGACTCGATCCTTTTAATAATTTGGTTAAAACTTAATTTTAATTTCAATTAAACTTTAATTAGAATTTAAACTAATTCTAATAAAATACTAGCTAGAACTAAATAAGATTTAATATATAATATTAGTCTTTATTTGTCAAATAGCTTATATTTAACCTTAAAATTTCTCAAACTTTACAATCAAGTTTAAATTGATTAGACAACCTTTTTTCTCTTTAACCATTTTTTATGAGTCCTATTAGGTTCCTAAAACTATTAGTATTTGATATAAAATATAATCCTAAATCACATTTAAGAAGAGATAAATTAAACTCTTTTAATTCATTCTTTTCTCTCTAATTAAATAATTTATAACTATAGATCAAGAAGGGCATCTAATAATGCAATATGTCCACACAAATATTAAGAATATCAAATTGATTTTGACTAATCTTTTAATACATGATTTTTTATATAATTCATTATTTTATCATAAAATATTTAGATTGAAATATAGTGTATAGAAATATTATCTATTCTATTTTAGTCTAGTCATATTAATATCCACCATTAGTAATTAATTCTATTAATGACATTTGAAAAGATTTTTAAAATATCATTCTAGTTTAGCCAAAGCTATCAATATCAATCAAGAATAATAAAATATTCTCCCAAATAATTTTAGGGGTAATAAATCATATATTAATCATCGGGTTAATTATAAAAAATTTATAATCTTTACTTAATTTTCAATAATAACATGAACTTTAAAAAGTGGAGTTAAAATGTTCTGACTTTCAATTTTTATTAAAAATAATCCGATGTTACGTTCTTTGTTAATGTGGATCCACATCAAAAGCATTTTTTCTACATGACTACCACATTTTTTATTTGTGCTAGGTATGAATTTTATTATTTAATAAATTAAAAATGTAAAAGACCTTAAAATAATTATACACTCCTTCATATGTTTATTTTATAATTATTTTAATGTGTTTGATATTTTTAATTTATTAAATAATAAAATTCATACGTGATATAAATACATTATGTAACATAGATATGATAAGAATACTAACCTGACATTATTCATCACATCATCCACATCAATATAAAACTTAATGTTGGCCAACTTTTGCTAAAAAAGTGAAAGATGAAACATTTTAGTGACACTTATTGTTTTAGCTAGTTTACAAAAATCAGTAAAGTTTGAGATTTTTTTACAACTGATCCTTGATCATTCAACTACCTTCATATAGTTTATGTTATATCCAATAGCTATCAACTGAGCTACCATTAACTAAGATAGGTCATATATGATAAGTCAAATTATCACTTTCAATCATCACAACAATAATTTCTATAGGCATATAAGTAACGTTTTAAATGATGTTCACATATTGGGTGATTTAAACGAACTTGTTCTCTAACAAACATCTAAATATTTATTTAAATATTTTTATATTTTAATCTATAAAATTGAGAAATTTCTTCATAAGGAAGAAATATCATGTGTTCTAATCTTCTGCATCATTAATATCCAATCTTAGTAGAATACTGACAAGAAACAATTTATAGATAATATATAAAAATGTAATATAAATCTTATAATTATGATTTGATCATAATTTTATATGCAATGTACATTCATCTCTTAAACTTTATCTTATACATCAATTAATTAAACAAATATGCATAAGATAAAGAATACTTTTAAATAATTATGTCAAAATAATAACCAATCGATTGGTTGTAAAGCATAGACGAACAATACTTATATTCTGGATATTTAAGTTATGTTTAGGGATTCAAGAATAAACTACCTTTTACGTTTTGAGGTGCTTGTATCTTCAGAGATTCAGTTGTGGCTGGATCACTTCAAAGATTACTAAAAGGGTTACGATTTCTTTGAAACTTGGTACCATTCTCTTACTATGAGGTTGATGTTAAAGATGTGGTTTGAACTTATTTCAGGCAACATGAAAGGCAACTAGGCATCCTTCTACTACTTCCACTAACCCAAGTAATTACATGCTTGCTAAGGACTGGTCCTATAATTTCCGTAGTTTTTCAGATAATCAATGTTTGCTAAGGATTGCCTTCGATCGTCTAAACTTAATAGCTTCAACCCTAGATGATCTAAGTGAAGGAAGAGAACAACATAGAGACCAACGTAAGCAGTCTTTAATTTCTATACCTAAAAATATTTGGTGTATTCGGTTTGTCTGTCTACTTACTCTGCATGGTTATGGGAATAATATTCAAGGGAAAGGCTTGGGATCCCAAAAATTTAAGCCATGAAGCCACCCGAAAAAACTATAATATATGATTCTACCAAAATTATGACCACCTAATTTCAAATTCGAGATAAGAAGTTAATTTTATTTAATCATGTTCTAACAATTGTTAAGAACTATACCAGATGGTACTAGCTACATATAGGTAACTTCAGATGATATTCAAACATCGGAAGCAATTCCTCTGACTACAACCTCAATAATGGTAGCCTTGACACAATTATTTTTTGAGGTCAACACATAGCTCAGGGACGTTCACATGTAAGTCCTGCATGGAGCTATTACTCATCAAGTATCAATACTTTGCTTCCCTACTGTTTAATTGGATCAGGGAACCCATTGTAGCAAAAGATATCAGACCTGACTTATTGTCATCCTAACTGGTTTAACTTCTTATACCATGTTTAGTTTAAGTAACCCATCCACAACGAGATGCGAAAGCTCATTGATCATACTAGTAGTTTCTTTGAAAAATTAAAAAGAAAAAGAATGATTGCCTTAAATTCCAGCTTTTGTTACATAATGGAACATGCATTCACATTATCGTCACTAAAGAGAGATATAATATTGTCTTGAGGCGCATTTGCTGGCGCAAAAGCTTGGACAACATTGCGAACGTAGCCGGCAGGCGCCTTTTTGTCGTAGACACCAGGAACATATGGATAATGAACGAGATGTTGCGGAATATATGGCCAAAATTCAGCTCTTTTGCCAGTGCTCTTCACTCTCTTCAACACCTTATTTCTGTCAACATATCCACTAACTACTACTCGGCTTTGTTTTCTGTTCACTTCCACTGTCTTTACACCTGTGTATGTCCAAGAATATCGATCAGGTACTTTGTTTGGAGCCTTTTTGCATAAAACAGTTCAATCTCAATGTGAAAGTATCTTCTATTTAGACAAAGTTCCTATAAGAATCTAGGTTTAATTAATTACAAAATATAATTACCGGTTCAGTAGGTTGAAAAATTAACAGAAAAAGAGAGAGGTTTTCAAGATGCAACACGACGGCTTGTTTCTATCTATTGAATGTCTAAAGTCTACATATTCATTTGTTTGCAGGTTTTTAGCATAACAAAAGATGTTTTGATTGTACAGAAAACCTGATGCGTCATTTTTTTCTCCGATTCAGTTCATTAGAAGAGACACTTGTATGGACGTAGGAACCACAACCTTTCAAGGAGGTAACAGCATTTTTGACCCTTCTTTCACAGCCATCGCAGTCCATTTTGACCTTGATCTCAACTGTCTAAGAACCAAATAAATAATATTTTAAAATTATAAACAAGGCTCAAGAGAAGAGACAGACTGAGTGACCGCAATAACCTTTTGTTTCGTTAAAAAATTATGCATGTCTTAGGGAGAGAGATATTCAAGTGAGCTGTATCATTGAGTACCTGCATTGGTTTACGTCTGCTTCTTGTGCTGGTGAGAGTGCAAAAGTTGGAAAGGTAATCAAGAGCACCCATTTTGCTTGTCTTTGCCAAAGGAATAACCAGAGAGAGGTAGTATGTGCGTGTTTGAGAGAGAGATGGAGAGAATATATGTGAAATACAATGATGAGACTTCGTAGTTATATGGGAACTTTCAGGGTGCGGAGTGGTTGGAAGATAGCTAGAGTGGTTCTAAAAATATTTTAATTTACTTTTTAGACAACAGATTAAGGAAAACAATTGCCCCAAAACCCTGCTAAAGTTACCAGAAATCATGAAGAGCAACTTCTCAAAGCTGTCTCATTGGTTTATTCTATCCAGTTATATAATGCAAAATATTATAAAGTGCTTTTGTGTTAGCTTTCGACGAGTGCCTGTTGCTTTCCAATTACCTTCACTAAATAATACACAATAATTGCCATAGTTGATCCTATCATGACAGGGTAGGGATATATATCGGGGAATTTTCCATTCTGTACTTTGGACTAGCTGTATTCTGATTTCTGACTTTTTTATGCTTGAAGACAATCATGTAGTCACTTAACTTATCATATTTCACAACTGATATGTAAATATTAACCAACAGAGCTCGACGGAAACGAACAAGTTGAATCATCTTCTATATGGAACAAAGAGGAATGAAGCTACGAGTTTACACCGTAATACCTCAATTGCTTGTGCAATTGTAGGCGATGCATGAGCAACAGTCCCCAAGCATCATTCCAAATCATCTGCGTCCATGCTTTCGAGAGAAGCATAATACATAAACCAATACAACCACGTAACTTCTTTGATGTTTATGGTTTCCAAAACTCATATGTTAACAATCCCAGAAACCATAAATTTAGTTAGGATAATTTGTGGCAACGGAGTGTGGAAAGTTTATTAAGGTTGAACAAACCATTAAGGATCCACATGAACACTTCTATCCCTGAAACTTTCTTGTGGTGAAGAAACCATTAACAACAATTGGTACGAGTCCAGATCTTCTGTCGAAGATCCCCTGTCTTACTCTGTCTAATAGGCCAAACGATGTGATTTTTGCTATAAAATTTAAAACCGTGGCTTCCTCTTTACTCCTCCTCTTTTGCTTCCACTACTACTCTTTCAAGCCAAGCCGTGTAGGAGTTCGCTTGTGTTTTAAAAAAGGAAGTGATTTTTGCACTTCTGAAATGTTTGTAATTTATAAACTTCTTAATTTTTGCACAATTGGATATGAATTTTATTCATAACATTATTAATATCCTTATTATTATTAAGGATAAATAATTAAAATTTATTTCTTTA
>JAOTAX010000002.1:29765676-29777063 GCA_025629825.1 Erythroxylum guanchezii
GAGGAGGAGTACAGAGGAAGCCACGGTTTTAAATTTTATAGCAAAAACCACGTCGTTTAGCCTATTAGACAGAGTAAAACAGGGGATCTTCGACAGAAGATCTGGACTCAATTGGTACATGTTATGAATTGTGACACACTTTATTAACGGTAGAAGCAAGGGTAGCGGCAGCACCTCTCCCATTCAAAGGGAAATCCAATAAACTGGAAAATTAGCTAGGTTGATTAAGTCAATTACTTAGGTTAATTACATTTAAGATTACATTAATTTTTATTTAATTTTATAAAATTAATTTTAATAAATTAATTTTAAACAAATGGGCCTCATATGCCTTGTGACACTATGGAACCCATAACATATTAAAATATTATAAGTTTCTACCACATCAACAATAGCCTGACAACAGCGTTACATCTCAATCACCTTTTCTGTTAATGTAAGGTTTAATTTAAACATTTTAAAAACAATATAGTTTAACTTAAACACTCTAAAATATTAAAGTTTAATTTGTCATCAGAAGCAAACCTTAGGGTCATTTTTTGCCCTTTTAGCCATATATCAATTAATATAAGAGCATGAAATTTTTTTTCTTATAAAACTTTAATATGTTAAAGGCGCGTAATAGTTTCACTAATTTGTAAAATATTCCTAGTCTAAACATGTATCCCCAGCAAGTTAGTTTGGACACTATTTAAAATAATAACTTAAAAAAGAATGCTAGAGCCTGTGTTGCATATGCCTTTCACAATAAATACAAGTATATTGACTTATTAATGATCCACTTTTAATATCAAAAGTTAAAAAAGATGTGGGATGTTGAGTTTCTTACAAAAACCTCTTTTAGGCCTCATCCATGCTCATGATCTTATCCATAATCTTTTCTAATTTTGAATCATTAGCACTGGACTTATCTTATTGAAATCTAAGTTATAGACCAAGAAAATTTTGAATGGGTCCTCCACCCAGGATTGTAAGTCTTTGAGCATGGGTTATTCCCTCCTTCTTGACCAAATTATGTGCCCATGTACTTGAGTTGCTCTGTATTGTTATTTTTCATAAAAAACCAATCAATGGTAATATGATTATCTTGTCCCCATAATTTGCATCTATGCTAAATTGCTTTAACTAGAATGGATCGGATGAGGAGGCTTTCAGGTTGGTCAATTGCTTTGTTAATTATCAGCCTATAATGTTATCACTGAATCGACAACAATAACTATCTCAGAAAGTTGACTACTGTCAACTTCTATCAAATGCCTAAAGACAGTTATTATTTATCATTTGAGCATGAATGAAAAGAGCCTCATCCTAATGATGTGAGCTTAATTGTTTATACATTCACTTCTTAGCACTTAGTGATTATTGTTGTGAAATGCTTAAGATACTTATTTTAGTTCATATTTGATTTTAGGAACAATTTGAAAGCATAAAAGCTAAAATGAGTTAAAAGCATATTTATTGAGCTAATATTTTGATGTTAAAACTCAATTACCCTTGTGGAATAAGAAGGGGATGGATTAGGGTGAGGATTGAACAAGAAATCACAAGAAGAACAACAATTCAACAAAACTTAGAGATACATTGTTGTGTATGCAATTGGAAGACACATTTTGGACTGTGTATCCAATCGTGTATCTTCATGAGGTTCACATTTTTTGACTTATAGGTTTGATACACGGTGTATATGCCAAGAAATCTAATTTTTCATATAAATAGAACATTTTGACGATAAATGAAGGAGGAATTGTTTTGGGACTTCTTTAAAGGGCAGAGCACTTACTTTTTAGATACCCATGGAGGGCTAAGCTTCCTCAATCTAGTTCGGAGGTGAAATCAACTTCGAGGATCTCATTTAATCATATCTTTATTGTGTATCGTTGTTTTATCTCTCATTAAGGATTGTGTACACTATTCTATTTCTATTGATTTGGGTATTAATGTATGAATAATCAGTATTCTTGTTATCATTTAATTGTTTATGTATAAGCCCATTGCTATAATCTTAAACACAATACGTAATTGTTGTGTTATAGGTTCATTTGTGGAAATAAATGGTGTTAAATCATTAGGGATAATGTAATATAGGTTAAATAACTCGAGCTTGTGTGGTTATTGACTAGATTGATATGTTTTTCTTTATTCATAATGTAGCTGTCTAACTAAATCTAGAGAGCTTGTTCTAAGTTATTCGACAGTTAGGTTTAGTTAAAGAGCTTGTTTTAATTAAACGCGATCTAAGAGAAACTGAGGTTAATAGAACTTATGGTTAATCTACGATCAATAGTTCTAAAAGAGGTATGAAAATAATAGGACAATGACATATGTTTAATTGTGTGTAGGCTAAGATTGAATCGAGAACCGAATCCTAAACACTTTCATCATTTTTACCTGTTTGCTTTAATTTACTTTCTTTAGTTTAATTTCATTTTATTTTGTTATTCGAAACCAACCCAAACCCTCCATAGCTTAAACGTCGATGTAATATCCTGTCTTTTAAATTGTTGAAAGATTTAAAGTGTTAGACTATTGAGTCACATGAGTGGCCTCATATAGAATGAATTTGGTACATTTATGACATGATTTTATGATTGATTTCATACGCATCATATCATACACACATGAATTGTGATTTAGACAAATTGCACTCAAATGACATATTCCAGGGCATGAACTAAAATCAATGTGCATTTCAAATGTCTTGTACTTTGGTTTACCAATGACAAGAATTGATGAATTAATATGTACACCTAGTCTAGGAAAAATTTCAAGTGGCAAGACAAGTTGACATGTGGGACATTAAGATGATTAAGCCTATAAATTGAGTGATATGTAGCATTGGGAATAAGTGACAAATAACTTAGCTAATTGGGTGACAAATGGCTTAAATACATGAGTAAAAAGTGGCCTAGGAAACTACGTGACTAATGGACCAAACATTAGTTGACATTTGGAAGCATGAGAAGAAGACACATGACATAGCTCTCCACTTGACAAGTGACACATCATGTGTCTCACGGCTCACCACACACCTGTACCCCATGATTCCCACATTTGAATGACCATCTTCTTTCATGTTTTTGGTCTCATGCTCTCTTCTTCTTCCTACTCACTATCGACACACCCACACAATCTCCACAACCTTGAATTTTGCCAAAATTTTGCAGCCTTCATCTTGTGATTGAAACCCATTTATTTCCATCTTGTTATTGGTGTATGCTTAAATGCTTGGAAGGCTTGGTTAGCTTGTTAATTGAGGGGACTTTGAGTTGAATAAGTAAGTGATTTATTTCCCTATTATGACATATATGAGCATAACATTCATGATGATTGATTAGGGATGAATTGAGATGAATTGCATATAGGGTTGATGATAAAGTGTGCTTGGAATTTAATGGATGAATTGGTTTTGTTTTTGATACATGGAAACCCTAGGTTATAGGTTGTTTTAAGGATGAATTAGAATGAGAATTGAAGTATGTTGAAGGTGAATTTATGCTAAATAAAGGTACTAGTGTAGTGTTCTTGAAATAAGACAGAGTTAGGGTTACATGTATAAAAGTGAATGAAAGCTTCTGTTTGGTTTTTGAGGCATAAAAGATAAATTGTTTATGAGTTACCAGCTGAATGATTTTGAATTGGAATTAGAGATGAATTGATCAGGAATTGAAGTATCTTTAAGGTATAATTTATGGACTATCAAGAAGGTGTTAACATTTGGAAGAAAAGCTGAAGGAAAATGAAGTTGAACTTTCAGTTCACCTATCCCATGATTGTGGGAATTGTATATATTCCTCCCTACGATTGTGGAAATGCTTGGAAGTGAGAAAATTTGTGTTTAGTGTTTTTGTTGAATCATATAAGGATAAGGCACTATGCATTGGTGTATTTAGACTTGATTAGGGCTTGAAATGAACCTAGATGATTGCTTGATCAATTGATTAAGGGTTTGATAAGTCTAGGTTGTTAATTGATGTGATAACTTAAGGAATGGATTATTTGACATCAATGTATATGAATTTGGGAAGTATGAGTTGTTAACGGTATAAAGGTGTTCTTATGAATGTAAATGTGATCTAAAAGATATAAGTCATGTGAATTAGGTGTGAATATATGATAATTGGGAAATTGTATGAATATCTAATGCTAGAAAAGGATTGGTGAATGTATGATTGATGAATTGAGAGTAGTCAGACTTACTTAAGGTATAGACCTAATTGCAAACTAGATGTATATCAACTATAATGAATGTATGATCAAGACATGTAATGAAGGATACATACCCGGGAAAGTTAATTGAGCATGCATTAGACATATCATATATACATGTGTATGACTGAGTACTCATTCGATTAAACAAGTTAGTAATGTGTAAATATGTGTGTATTACATGATATAGAGGCACAAATTGATTGTCAGTGTCCAGACATTGCCAGGTCATCAAGGCAATAACTATTCTGGAGCATACTGTGAGTTAACTTTGATGTGTAACTTAATTATATGTGCTTCTGTATGATTTGTATACTGAGTATGAAATGTGTGAATAATTGGGTGTGAAATACTAGGATGAATATGAAATGTGAGAATAATTGAATATGAAATGCCAGAATGAATACAAAATACAATTGAATGTAAATTGTCGGACTTAGATCCAATGAATCTAAAGGATCACACAAGAATGAAAGGTAATGAAATATGGCATATGGTATGATGCATTGCATTGAAATGCATGATCAGATAAAGGAGGTGTAATCGGAGTAGCCAACGTGAAAAAGTGCTTAAAGCTTAGAAATGTGCACAAAGAGCCACAGGCTCAGTTATCAATGAGTCTGGTATCTACAATGGGTATAAGATAGTTATAAAATGAGCCCGGTATTCATAAGGGATACGGGACAGTAAATAGGTGCTTAGTCACAACAGAGTGAAAATGAAAGGTAGTCACATGTGTATTTGCATATATAAACCGCCATATATGATATGATTAATTTGAGATGATTATTGAATTGTTTGAAATATAGTTGAAGGATAAATGAGGATGTGTTATGATATGAAATGCTAGCTTATCTAATATACTTATGAAGGTATGATAATCTGGATGCACTTGATAAAGTATGATGAAATTTGATGTGATATTTAATGCTGAATGATATAAATTCTTATTGAAATGAGATATGATTTGCCTCTATGTTTCTAACCTGAGTGAAAACATCAATGATGGTTCACTCACTCAGTTCGCAAACTCATTAAAATTGCAACGTTGATTTTTAGGTTCAGAGGAGACCTAGCTAGTCTAGTTGAAGTAGCTTTTGCATTTGGATTTGGGTCAGTGTCGAGATCAGTTGTGCCTGCAAATGTCTTTAGTTGTTTTGTATCAAAGAACTGTATCTCTCAACTGTTGTACAATGTACATGTGAATTTTAGAAGTTTAATGACACTTGATACTTTATATGTTTGTGAATAAAGATGGAACAAAATGATTATTGGAATGTTTTATGATATGTACGATGGTTTAGAATGTGTAATGAATTGATTTAACTTTCTTAACATGTCATTTTCATAGAGTGTGTTCTTAAATATCCTTCGGTATGTCGGGCATATGCTCTGTAGGAGTGGTTTGTTACAGTCAATGTTTTCATTCCAAAAGCTTTACACACACTCTCTGTGGGATCGACCTAGACTTATCACTAGCTATAGTTTTAAGTTTAGCTATTTTGTGTAGTGTTATGACGCGCTAGCACCTAATAGTATCTTCTGACATATTATTATATCGGAAGGTATCACATATTTCTAAATGTTTACTAAATGAGTGTTGGGATCCTAGTTACTCAACCCATAGAACTACATGTTGGTTTGTAGAACTTTGTTGAAGCTATTCAGAAATTGATTTTAATTAAATTTAAATAAAATAAATTAAAATAAATAATAATACAAAGTAAACAAGCAAATAAACAATGAACTACAAAAACATTAACGTTTTGATCAAGATGGAGTACTTAGGATTTATTCTTTCCTTACTTTTTTTCATTTAATGTTGTTAATCCAATTATGTCTTTGAACCTAGATTTCCTATGGTATTGATTACTGTCTCTTAAGATCTAATCAATTAACCCTAATTGAATTCAAAAATTCAAGATTTGTAATATCTCAATTCACAAAACTTTCCCTAACATTTTCAATTAGATCTAAAACTATCTATTAGATAATTAACTTCTCAAATAAGATCTCTCTCTGAATTATTATTAACTTGATAATTTTAAGTCTATTAAACTGCCAACTCTTGTTGTACAATCTAACATTGATTACTTTTGACTTACTCTCTCCATTTGTTGTCAAGTTTAAGTATAAATAGTTATCACAAACATCCAATATATACTGAAATCAATAATAAATAAAGTCAAAACATAATTCTAGAATAAATCCTAATCTCAAATTTAAAACTTCATGAACATTTTTAATATGTTAAAATTCAAATTACATATCAAGAATAATGAAATCACTAAAGGAAAATAAGAAAAACATTGTTAAGGTCTTGATCTGGAAAGTTGGAAATCCTGGATGTTCTTGATTTCCCACATCTAATCCTCTTTGATTCAATGGCTGCTGCTTTTTTCAGTATATTCCATGCCCTTATATAGTTTTTTAAGGTTGAGGGGCGTAAATAGGAATTTTCCCACTTTATTTTGTTCCAAAAATACCTATAAAACCTAAAACAAATGAAAAAATTCACGTCTAGATAGTCTCTATCAGGATTGTGCTCCTAGGATTTTCCTCTCTATCATTATCATGCTTTATGAGGCACCATTGTGACAGAGGCCATGTAGCCTTACGAGCACGATTGTGATACCCTTTAAATAGCTTCTATCTTCTTCATTCTTTAATTATCTGATTTTCAACACTCACAAACAAATCAAACACCTCATGAAACCTAAAATTAAGATTGGAATCAGGCTTTAAACCACAAAAACACTTAGAATACAAAGAAACATTCATAGTAACACAATTCTAAACCTATATATACCAAATCATCTAATAAAAAACTAAAAACACATTTAAAAACCTAGGAAAACATAGTATAGACTATACCTATTAGGTAGCTCAACTTCTAGTTACTTAAAGGACTCTCCGACGATAGTAAGCGGAGCTACTGAAGCAGGTAGGACATCTTCGGTTGAGCAATTGGGAATGCTTGAGACTACAATTGGATAGATGGGAGAGCTGATGCTGTTAATGGTGAGCCATCAAGACATATTTTCCAGCCTTTACCATCTAACGAGGGTACTTTCTCAATAGCTCCTCTACCTAATCAGGATCATCAACCCAAGGACCCTCCTTTTTCGCACCAATCTGGATCACATTATGAGGGAGATGCTTGACTATTATATATTCTTTCTTTTTCTTTACCAATTGTGTATATTTCTTATTTTCTTTTCATTATTTTTTTGTTTTATCTAACATTTAGTTAATGGCCTTTTTTGTTTCTTAATTTTATGTGTTATTTTTATTTATGCTTATCATTTTATCCCTTTTTTGTTTATGTTTTGTAAGGATGTTAGTTTAATGTTGAATGGACAATCCCAAATCCAAATAATTGTATTACTTAAGAAAGTGCCAACACAACTTTCTCACTTATTCTATGTGCTTATATTGTGTATATTGGGAATAATGTACAATTTTAAGTGTGGGGAAGGGGTTAATGATATTACTGATTTTCTTAAGCTTATTATAATCTTGGTTATTAAATTTTATTAGCTGATATCTGAATTAGTTTAAATTTTTCCATCACTACTTTATTTCATTATTGAATATTGATTTGAATTAGTATGCAAAAAGATGATAGTTTCAACTTGCTTTTCTAAGTCATAGTTGTAATAATTATTGAGATAGTTAAATTGGATGAAAATTGCATATTATTTACAAAAATATAACCAATTTTTTCTGTGAGCTTTCAAGCCTAAGAGTAAAATTTCATAAAAGTTAAAGCTCTTTTAATTCTTACATGTATGTCATCATGCATAGTTGAATGATTTTAAAACTTGTCTTTATTAGTCATATTGAGATCATATTTTGTTAAATTAGAAGCATTGAAATGATAAAGGCACTTAGATTCAACATTTGTTTAAGCTTATTTCTTTGGTAATTACCATATTTTTTTTATCCTTTAGGAATAACCAAGTTTGAGCCTTAGCCTTTTTCATTAATTATAACTCCATTATTAACCGTTATCCTATTTTTCATTAAAAGCCTTTTTATTATTTTGAACCTTGAAGGATATTTACACTACTTGAATGTTCAAAACTTGAAATTGTGAAAGGTCTAATAATTCTTTAATTGTAGTACATGATGAATGCTTGAAACTATTTTGAAAAAAATGCAAGCATAGAAAAAGAAAAAGATAGGGTACTAATGGATTTGTATTGAAGGACCTACATATTGTGAACAAGTTTCTGGTAATGTTCTCCTTAGTAAATTTCCTTTAAATTAACCCTTTTTATTATCAATCATACCATACATAAGCCCTATTACTACCCTATAAAGACCTTTTGATTTTTGTTTATAGTTTACATATATAAGTGATGGAGATGTGATAATATTGCAAGCCTATGGTAAAAGTTCTACTATGCATTAATTTGAGAGTTTCATACTTTTCACCCTAAGTACTTGAGTTCATTGAGTAAAATCTTAGTGAGGGCGTAAAGGTTTATGCTTTTGATTTCAATAAGATTATGAAATGATTATTATTAATATTGACTTATGAAGTTAGTCTTAAAACAACTTTATTCCACGTGCATATTAATTTGATTAATATGATATGATGATTAAGAGTATGAATGCATAGGTTAAGATTAATAAAGGATAGATGTTTGTAAAGTTAATAATTTTGATTATGATTTTCTTGAAAACAAGCAAAAGTTTAAGTATAGGGATGTTTGATAGTGCATATTTGACTATAATTATACATCTATATTTGATGTATTTTGCTTGATATTTTATGGTTTTATTATATATTTGGTACTTAATTTTCTCCAAGTGCATTTATAGGTCACAATTGCGTTCATGTACTAAAAGAAGAAGAATCCAGATGAAAACTTGGCAACAAACAAAATTTTAAAGCATTTTAAAGATACACGACCCTGTATAAGCCTGTATAAGTCTCAGTGCCAATGTAAAATCACAACTTTTGGTGTTTTTGAATATATACGATCTCTCACACTCCTATGTAGCAAACCATGTATGTCCCAAAAACTCTAAATCTTACTATAAAAGAAAATAAGCAAAGGAAAACTAGAAGGAGCCAAGTTTTACAGTAGACTTAAGACATGAAACATCCAGAGAGGTGACGATTTTAATTTAGAAACAAGGAAAAAATGAAGTTACATTAAAAGAGATTTGATAGAAGGTTGCATCCATACTAAACTTGCAACCTTCTATATCCTTATTGTCATAGGGTAGGTCAGGTAGAGACTAATAGACAGAACATATCTTTACTCTGTGACAATAAAGGAACAAGTGATTTGAAGTTTAGATATTTGATAAAGTTGTAACTTCAAAGCTCACAGGAGTAGCTTTATTATTGACAGGAAATGGAAGCAAAAACCGTATCAGGATAGAAGCATATAGCTACATCAGTAACGTTAAAGGAAAACTTAACGTCAAGCTATTTTTGCAATAAATTAACAATTTGAATATTTTATAGTCATGTTTAAAAATTTCAACTAGTATTGCAAAATTAAGAAAAGTTTGTAACTTTTTTAATAATTTATGATAACATAATTATATAAAATAGTGATTAACGATGCAATTACATTTGCCCAAAAGAAGCATTTATTTCATTTAGTTCCCCCGTATGTACGATACTAACTTTAATATCCATAATCGTAATTCCTGGTCTCTTTTTAGCAAGCAAGGAAGGTAAAAAGAAATTATATTCACCCTCTTCCGAAGATTGTTATATTGAAACATTCAGTAATCAGTGGATCCACTTCCTCACGTTGAGAATTGACGCTTTTGTGAGATTTTGAATGGCTTGGACGTTCCTCGACTATGGTTTCCAGCAATGGCTTCTTGGACCTTGTCATGGACCTCCTCAGCAGAAACTCAGGAGTTGCGAGCTCTTCGACACCTTCCAAACTCAGCCTGGGCACCGACGCGGATACCCGGGCGATAGCTTCCTGAGAGGCCCCACCACTAGTAGACTCTGGCTGAACCTTAATATTTCCAGTGCACAAAACCCTTTTGGCAATGGAGTTGGCATTGAGGAAAAGAGCTCCCAAATCATCAGCAGTGACCAGAGAATTCCTTCGTTGCATAGGAAACATGATGTAAACAGTAGCCCTTTCGAGATCATCCTCCGCATTCAGACAACAGAATCTGGCTCCGACTTTTAGGAACTTGGCATTGATGACGAAGAAATTTGGAGCTTCCATCATGAGTTCAGCAGCTTTGGTGCGTTTGTGTAATAGTCTGACTTCTCCAGTTGGGAAGATGACTGTGGTGGACTTTGATATGTTTATGGGCAGAACACATGGATTTGATAAACTGCAACAAGTACTTATTTGGTTTCCCATCACTATGATCAGTCAGTAAAACCAGAGAGATCCAAGAAACAATCTTGTTGCTTATGCCCAAATCACCAAGTCTTAAGATTTTGGGAGGGGTTGAAGGGTTCTTCATACGATATACACTAGGATTAATTCGGAGTACTTTAATCTGCTGAATGTCACATATATCACCTAAGTGATGGACCTAATGGAAATTGTATTACTATAAAGAATGAATTGATAGAAAGTGTGCATTTACACTTTACGTAAATCCAACCAATAATTGATAAAAGGAATGCTATGTTGATTATATCAAAAATTCCACCACATTCTACAACTGCGTGCCTTGTAAAATTATGCACAGACTCGAGTATACGGCTCCACACTATTTTTTATAGAAAAGAGATCGAAAAGACCGTACGTTTTGGTGACAACGACGAAAGGGGATATAAAAAATAGGTTAGGGTACATGTCTACGGCGGTTTTTATCCACATTGTAGACTGTGTTAGTATAATGGTATTGATTCTTAACATATGCTGGGACTTCACTTCTAGTCTGTCCTAAGCTGAAAACGGGTTGGGCCTGCCAAAGAATTTTTTTTTATTAAATGATAAGTACACTTCAGAATAGAATTAAAGGAAATTCTGTAAGGGCATCTCCAACCAAGGCACCAAAACATCAAATTTGGTGTTTTGGTGCAAAAAATCCACTCCAACCAAGGCACCAAAACACCAAATTTTTTGGTGCAATGAATAGTAACACACCAAATTGTATAAAAGACAACTTTATCCCTTTACTTTTTAGCATTTTCCTTTTATGTCCTTATCTCAAATTGATTTATTTACATAATT
>JAOTAX010000002.1:29778994-29807926 GCA_025629825.1 Erythroxylum guanchezii
AAAGTAAAAGGGGATCTTCAAGGTATTGGCTATAAGGGTGAGTGCTCTAAAGTGAATGAGAAGAAAGATGACATATCAAAATTTGTCCGAGAAGAAGAAACATCAAAAAGAAATTGAAGATTTATACCCACTTGTCACTTTTATGGAGTCATTGGACATATAAGGCCAAGATGTTATCAGTTACTACAAATGATGTTTCAAAGGGGTTAAAATTGAAAATCTAGACACTCTTCATTAAATTTCTAGCAGCATCCCATGGTATCGAAGCAAGTTTGGATTAGAAAGGGTCAAGTACAATCACAAAATGTAGTAAAGGAAGAACAAGAAAATGCCCAGATTTGCAGTTAGTTACTGCAGATGAAGTAACTGCAGAAAGTGACTTACAGTTAATTATTGCAGATGGAACAGCTGGAGAAAGTGGTTTACAGTTAGTTACTATTGAGGAAGTAACTGCAGGAACTGAAGAACTTTTAGTTACTTCAGATGATGAACCAATTAAAACAGTGAAAGCTGATTTGAACTGAGGTTCTTCATCTCGAATTCGAAGAAATCATCCAGCAAAAAATGTTATTGAAGATGTGGGCGAAAGAAGAAAAATAAGAGAAAGAAAAAGGGTTGATTATCAAGAAATTACAGGAAACTTGTGTTATACATCTTCATTCAAGCCAAAGAAAAACACCAGGTTTGAGATTCTTCGAAGGGCACAGGGACAGTGTGCTTTATATTTTTGAAATATTTTTTTGTGTGGTAAAAAACAAAAAAAAAGAAAGAAAGATTTTTTTGGTCTTTAGTTTTATGTTGCTATTGACGTCTCATCTTTTAGTAGTTTGCTTAGTGACTTCTATTTAGCTCTACCGAAGACTCCTCAGCTCTCTCATCAGTGTGGGTATCTATCTCTTTCGGGCATATCTTTCAGTGTTTTGAATGGTGGTAAATTGTCATATTGGCGTGCTTATGATTCTTCCGCTGCATTTATTGGTGATTGTTATGATTATTTTGTTTTTGTCCCAAGGAGGAGACATCACTTTGTTTATGGTGAATGTTACATTTAGGGGGAGATTTCAAGATATATATGTGACTATTCGTCTTGCTTTTTGGCATCTTTTTGTCCTAAGGGGGAGAAATTTGGATGATTGGTGTTCTTTAGAACTTGATGTTTGATTAAGGGGAGCATTGTGAATTTCATCTTTATATGTCCAAATATGATTTTTTATGTGGAGTGCTAGAGTTGTGACAAAAATGCCAAAAAGGGGGAGATTGTTAGAATATATTTTATATATTCTTTGTTTGGTTTTGGCATTTTTAAATTGGACATATAAAAGATGGAGTTTGTGTTTTATTAGTAGTCCATGTAGTTATTGCCTCCTTATTTGATTTTAAGAAAGAATCTATGAGATACACGTGATAAGGATGAAATCCTAAAAAATTCCATCTGCAACTCTTTGGTTATTGTGTGAGTGTGGCATTATTGTGCATGTGGTTTTGAGCTGTTAATGAATACAAGGAAGGGTCTTAGTTATTCAATTATACAAGGACTGTGTAGGTGGGTGTCTTGAGAATAGAAGATAAAGTTTGTGCTGGATTATGTTTTGCCGCAGCTCTTGCTCCTTAAAGAAAGGATATTAAGTGCGTTGTTGTGGAGAGATCAGATAGCTCACTGACAACTGGGTCAGCAATAATCATCTTCACCAACAGATGGCAAGTCCTTGATGGTGTCAACGGCAGCTGCTACTTTTAGATTAGAAGGAAGAAGTATTTGAAGATTGGCATTAATTGAAGATTGGAAAAACACCGTGGAATCGTGCATGTTTTGATATATAGGTGAATAATAATAGTATGTTGGGTGAGAAAAAGCTACGGTGAAGTTAATGTTAGCCACGGTGCAGCAGGTGTCAGGTTATTAATTTTTCAGACTACTTTATCTGAGCCTATTGGTGTTGCAACGACTTCCAGATCTATTTCAGTGGAGCTTAACCTTTCGGGAAGTTGTCTTCTTTTTCTCAAGTGTATTATTATTTTGTTCTTAATTGATTGATCACTTGAGTTGTTTATTTATTATCTTTATTATCAAGTACTGTTGAGGTTAGTACGAGACGGTCGTACTATTGGGTTGATTGAGAAAATCCTCTGTTGAGGTTAACACGAGTCGGTCGTTTTATTGGGTGTGAAATTCTTTCACGAGAAGTGAGGTTGAGGGATAGTGTCAAGGATTAAGTGGCGTCGGCTCAGTAAAGTCTTGGGTAAATTTATTGTATTTTCGTGAAAGTGATTAAGCTGGGTGAGGGCCCCGCAAATGTAGGCAAGGTGTGCCGAAATGCGTTACTAAATTTCTGGTGTTTTTACTATTTCGGTTTTGCTTGTTTTTATATTTTATTGGTGCCAAGGAAATTTGTAGAAAGTTTGCGAAATAATTAACCCCCTTCGGTTTTTTCAGATATTGCCAGTTACACTTTCTTTCACCCTTATGCGATTAAACGTGACTTTTATGATAATTAGTTGTTCGAAGCTGCTTAAGGTTACCTTGGCTTCCTCTTTTCTTCTTTCCAATTTTTTTGATAGTCGAATGAAAGATGGACAAGGGTGGTGGAACCAAGGATGAAAGTTGAAATAACCATATAGAAGACGAGTATGTCTGTGAAGAGGAGAGAAATTAAGGAAATTAGGGCTCAATTAGTTATTGAATCCTTAATTTGTCCTAATTTTTAAACTAACCTTCCTCTTAAAGTAGGTTATTTACTTCCTCAATGCTCTTTTCTTAAGAGAAGACAAATCGGTGAACTCCTAAAGGGTTACTCATAGCGGTAATGATCTCAAATTTGTGCTACTAAAATTGACTTCACCAAAACTTCTTGTATAGCTTAGGCATTTATATTTAACTTGCTTGAGGTACTTGGCTTCCTTTACCAGTTTAAGAAATGGATGAAGGCTTCTATCTCTTCAACATCTTACAATATATTGATTAGTGGCATTCCCTCTAAGCAATATCTCAGTAAAAAGGTTATTACACAAGGACATATGCCTGTGGAGGCATTAACTCAACTAGTATATCATATCAAGAAGTCTCATCTTCTGATGTCATACTGCAAGAAGATTAAGCTAACTAGTTTATGTTTTGCAGATGACTTGCTATTTTTCTCTAAGGGTAAAACCAATTTTGTACAATTTTTTATGAAGTTCCTAAGGTAGTTATGTCTCATGCGAAAAGACTTTATACATTGATTGGTATAACTATTAAAGGCCTCCTTTATTATACTTAGGGCTACCTTTGGTGACAAGAAGATTACAATTTAGGGAGTGATTGCTGTTTGAGCAATTTTTACCTTTAATAAGACCCTTGATATCCATAAGTATACAGATCGTAAACTTGTAGTATCGAAAGGTATCGATCCCACGAGTAACATGTAAAACTAATCAAACCTTACTTTGTCTTAGGTAATAAAGTATGGACTGAGTGAATTAATGACAAAAAACAAAAACAATTAAATTTGATAGATAAAAAGGTTAAAAAGATTCAATTTTTTTTATTAAATTTGAATTTGAATTTAAATATTTCAGAAAATTTAAATAAAATTTATACGTTTAATAATGATTAATTTAATAAAAAATTAACTCTTTGTTAAGATTATCTGATATAAAATTTATTTTTTATTTTAAACTCTAATATTAAATAAATAATTAATCTTAAGTGAATTTTATATAAAAATTTGAGGTAACTAGGTATCCCTAATTTCACATAAGTCTTAATTTCTCCAATTTCTCTTATCTTCTCAAACATACTTGCCTTTACTTTCTAAAAATTTCCTGTATTTTTATTTTTTTTAGAAAAAACTTTATATATTCTTAACGAACAAAGAAACGAACGTTTAACTAGAAACAAAGAGTAAAGACCTCTGTTGCCATTCAATCTTTATATTCCTCGTATTTAGATAAGAAATGCTTACCAAACATGTTATACATATTACCTGACATGTTATATGTTAGAATTGCTTATGATATGTGGGAAATCAAAGATGGGTTTGCATTTGATTGATATTTCCAGTTACACTTTCTTTCACCCTTATTCGATTAGACATGACTTTTATGTTAATTAGTTGTTCAAAGTTGCTTAAGGTTACCTTGGCTTCGTCTTTTCTTCTTTCCAATTTTGTTGCTGGTCAGATGAAAGATGGAGAAGGTCGGTGGAACCAAGGATGAAAGTTGAAATAACCATATAGAAGACGAGAATGCCTGCGAAGAGGAGAGAAATTAAGGAAATTACAGCTCGATTAATTATTGAATCCTTAATTTGTCTTAATTTTCAATAATTTTTAAACGAACCTTCCTCTTAAAGTAGGTTATTTACTTCCTCGATGCACTTTTCTTAAGAGAAGACAAATCGGTGATAATATTTTAATTGCTCGAGAACTCCTAAAGGGCTACTCTTAAAGACAATGATCTCAAAATTGTGCTACTAAAATTGACTTCATCAAAACTTCTTGTATAAGTTGGGAATTTATATTCAACTTGTTTGAGGTACTTGGCCTCCTGTACCAGTTTAAGAAATGGATTACGGCTTATATCTCTTCAACATCTTACAATATGTTGATTAGTGGCATTCCCCCTAAGTAATTTTTTAGTAAAAAAGTCATTACATAAGGAGATCCATTATCTCCTTATCTATTCATATGTCTGTGGAGGCATTAACTTAACTAATATATCATATCAAGAAGTCTCATCTTCTAATGTCATATTACAAGAAGATTAAGCTAGCTAGTTTATGTTTTGCAGATGACTTGCTATTTTTCTCTAAGGTTAAAGCCAAATTTGTACAATTTTTGATGAAGTTCCTAAGGTAGTTATGTCTCGTGCAAATAGACTTTATACATTAATTGTTACAACTGTCAAAGGCCTCCTTTATTATACTTCGGGCTACCTTTGGTAAGAAGATTACAATTTAGGGAGTGATTGTTGTTTGAGCAATTTTTACCTCTAATAAGACCCTTGATATCTGTAAGTGTACAGATCGTAAACTTGTAGTATCGAAAGGTATCTATGCTATGAGTAACATGTAAAACTAATCAAACCTAACTTTGTCTTAGGTAATAGAGTATGAATTGAGTGAACTAATGATAGAAAATTAAAACAATTAAATAAAAGCAATCAAATAACAATTATTTAATGAGCTATCATTATTAATTAAGGATGATTAAGTATGAATACATAGGATTTATTCTTTCGTTATTTTGCTCCCCTAACGATTATTGATTCAATTATGTTTAGATCCTAGATTTTCGAAGGGTTTGATTACTCTCTCTCAAGACCTAACCAACTGACTCTAACTGAATTTGAAAATTCTAAAATTGCAATCTCTCAATTCACAACTCTTTCCCTAACATTTTCAATGAGTTTTGAAGATACCATCGAATAACCAAGTTCTCACATAAGATCTCTCTTCGAATGATAATTGATTTGTTAATCATGTGACATATTAATCTACCAACTCTTATTGCACAAATTAATCAGATAACTATTGACTCACTCTTCGAATTTATTGCCAAAGTATATGCATGCACCATTAACATAACACACAAATTTGTATTGAATAAATAAACATTAAAGTCATAAGACAACTTAAGAATAAACCCTAATCTAGATATTTAATACTTCATAAACATATAAGACATTTGGAAATTCATTTTGCATATCAAGTTATATGAAAATAAAAAAGGAGAAAGAAAGAAAAAATCTATTCGGAGCTTGATCGGAAAATCTAGAATTCTAGACATCTTTATCAATGTTCTTTCTTTTCACATGTTTAAATAATCTTAGACTGTCTTAGGAGTATAACTAGGGTTTTTGCCTTTTATTAAGTTGCAAAAATGCCCCAAAACCCTAAAGCAGATGGAAAAAGTTGCGCTTAGGAAGCCTCTGTCACGATCGTCCATCTAGAGTCATGATCGTGACTCTAGGTATTCTTCTTCTGTCATAATCATACATGTGGAGTCACGATCATGACTTTGGGTATTTATCTTCTGTCACGACCATTACATGGGATTCATGCTCGTGACCTTGCCCATGCAACTCCATAAATGTCCAAATCTCTTGTTCTTCACTTATCTAATTTCCCAAAATAATAAACACGTCAAGAAATATATAATTATGAATGAAAAAATGCTCTAAAGCACACAAATACTTAGACTATAAATAAACACACACATTAATATAATTCTAATCCTATACATGCAACAATCATCTAATAAACACCTATAAACATACTAAATTACCTAACAAAACATAGTATAAAGTACACCTATCACATCCCCACACTTAAACTTTTCAAAAGGCCATTTTATGGAACACCAAATTCCCAAAAAGAGCCTCTGCCACTTTAAGATAAATGTTAAAGGTTAGGGACAGTGTTAAGCAATCAATATACTACAAGCAAAATGGTTAAAGATTTTGCTTATTAGAGGTCTTATCTCTTGAATATAGACATTAACCCTATAGAAGAGGATATGGTAGTGTGGACAAAAAACAAACAATGGACAGTTCTCAAATTGCTCAACTAAGAGGTTACATTGGAACTTTGGCCCTAGAGTAGAGTGGCACAAATTGGTATGGCTAGTTAAAATCCTACCCAGTGTAGCAGTCAACCTCTATTTAGCAATTTAAAAAAAGCTCCCTATAATTAACAGACTAAACTTATATCTGACTATCCCAAACAGGTGTTACTTATGCACAAGCAATCAAGAAAGCATTGATCACCTATTATTTGAATGTTCATATACTAACAAAGCATGGAAGGAGATAACAAATAGATGTTGTACGTGTAAGCCACCGAACATATGGAATGAAATCATGGCATGTAGCATGGCACAAATATAGAAACTATGTAAAATAAAGGCTTGGATTTTCAAAGTAAAGTTTTCTTATCTATTTATAGAAGTCTGGGAAGAGAGAAATTGACGTGTCTTCATAGAGAAATCCAGTTAGTATGGAAGCTTCATAGCTAATACTGTCAATCACATCAAAACACACATATATGCAGACACAGAGGTAGTCATGTTCAAAGACAGAGGGAAATGAAGATGGTAAATCACTTGAAAACACCAAAAGGGGAAGAGTGCTTCATCTGGAGGAGCAAAGGTAAAACTAATTGGGCTACTTCATCTGGATGCCACATATAAGGCATTTGGTATGCCTAGGAAAGTAATATTTAAAAGCATTCCATAAAGCCTAGAAGCTTTGGTTGATCCAAACAAAATATTACTATATTCAGTTTATAGCCAATGAAATCCCATTTTTACTGCGAAAAAAAAGAAGTCAAGTGGATTAAAAGTAAAGAAGATTAAATTTATTCTTTGTCTAACAAACCATGGTAATTAGATTTATACCCCTATCTTAGTCATCTAAATATTTTAGGATCTCAACATTGCATAAATATTACATATTGTGTACATATGCATAAATATTTCATAATCAAGAGTAAATTTATTTTTTGGTTTTGAAGAAACCCTCTTGATTTTTAAACTACTTTTAAGGAAAATTTATGAATGTATTTAAGTGTGTTTAAGTCATGTTTTGATAAAGCTATGAGGTTTACCCTTTGATAACTTGAAGTTTTTGTTTCTAATGGCTAGTTTATAACTAGTTCATAATGACTAATTTTCAAAGAATATTTTTGTTTCTAACAATTAGGAGTAAGGGTTATAAGTAAGAATAGGCTATAAGTGAATTGGGAAAAGTATTTTTGACATAATAGAAAATATGCATAAGCATATATGAACCTGATAATTATAGGTTGCATTATGATTTAGTGGGTAATTTAGTATGTTTTTAGTTGTTAATTAGATGATTCGTGCCTGTTTAGGTTTAGAACTATATCATTTTGATTATATGTTTATGTTTTTGAATGTTATGTGGTTTAGAGCATGTTATCGGGCTTTAATTTTGTGTGTTTGAGGTGTTTTGATGAGTTTGTTAGTGTTTGAGACCAGGTAAAAAAGATCGGAGACAACCTAGCCAGGGTCACAATTGTGACATTCTTGTCACGATCATGACAGAAGCCAAATAGGACCAGGTCATAATCATGACAAACGCGATAATAGATGCGGGGACTACTTCCGAACTCATTTTTCAAGGGTTATTCTTGATATTTAGGCCTGGGTACAATCTAGTCCTTACCCAAAAAAGCCCTAGGATAATAAAAGATAAAAGAATGACCTAATGTAAGAGGGCCTCCATAATCCATTTGAGGAAAGAAACAAGGAAAAGGAGAGAAGAAGAAGGAGTTGCTGCCACTCCTAGTTCTTCTAAGTGAACTTCTTCATTTCATCTTGTTATTTCTTTTAATTAATGTATAAGATGGATATGATGATGATCAATTTGGGTTTAAGGATGTTGTAAACTCTTTTAGGGAATTTTTTTCTTAAATCAATGATAATGTATTTACTTTTGGTGTTAATGTGTTAGGTATTGTGATTGTTTGTTGTATTTGTATGCTTCGATAACAAATTGAGATAGTAAACTAATAGAAAACTGATTAGGTTAGGTAATGAGAGTTAAACAATCTAATAAATCAAATAAACAATCAAATAGGTAATTTATACAAAGAGAGGTCTCGTGTGAGGACCCAATTGTGTATTAGAGTGCTTAAGATCTAATTAGATTTGTGGGTTGTTTAGTAATTGAGAGATTGCAAATTATTTAATTCAATTCAATTAAGGTTTATGATATAGGGTTTAAAGATTTAAACTCAAGAAAGAATAATCCACCCCTCGAAATTCTATGAACGATGCCAAATTAACTCAAAAGTAATCAAGTTAGCAATAGATGATAAGATAAATCCCCCTTTCTCATAACTAGTTAATCTTCCTTGTGTGATTTTTGAGTTGTCATTTGGTTATGCTCAATTTTGATTTCCTTCCATTAATTTAGAATTTCAATTTTCAATCCATCCATATTCAATTGTTTAATTTTCTGCTCATTTTGATTTTCACTTTAATTACACTTTTCGGCCTTAGACAAGTTAGGATTCGATTAGTTCATTAATTCCTCATGGGATCAACACCTCATATACTACGCTTACGATCATGCGCTTGTGAAATATTAAGGGTTTTATAAGATTAAAACTTACTCAACGATTTTTTGGCGCAGTTGTCGGGGAATTAGTTTAGGACTTTTTGAATTCCTTTGTTTTAAGAAATTATTACCCTTTCTTGTGATTATGGTACCCAATCATAAGAAATTAAAAAAAGAGAGAGAGAGAAGGAAGTTGGGGTGCAAAGTAGAAGACACATCAATTTGGACATCATAAGGCAACAGTAAAGAATCCGAAAAGTTAAATACCAATAAGAGATAGAAAGAAGGACCCTTGAGAACTTCAATGTGGCACAATTTTTTTGGGGAAGTAATTATCGTTATTTGAACACTTACAATTCGATTGGTCTAATAATACAAGAACTCAAACGAGGATTCAAGGCTTACCAGGATTTCAGTAAGGTGAGTCTAATTTATGGGATTCAAAATTGGACAAGATCATAAGTATGGATGAGGCCAGAAGAGGCTAGAAGGGAAGTTTGAAGAAGTAATGGAAGATCATGCCTCTTCTACTCACAACCTAGAGGTTCAAATAGGCCAACTTAACAAGGAATTTTGTTAGAGAAGTGTGGAAAGCTTTCTGAGCAGCATGGAAGTAAATACAAGAGAGAAATTTAAGGCTGTTACACTTAGGAGTGGGAAAGAGCTAGAAGAACTACCTGAAAAACAAGCTAAACCTGACCTAAGATAAGATGAAAGAGGATTAAGAAAAGAATGAAGACTATTCATACATTCCACCTTCTCCTTATCCATCTAAAATACCATTCCCACAAAGACTTCAGAAGAACGAATCAAATGTACCATTTAGAAAATTCATGAAAAAGCTAAAGAAATGACAAATTTACTTGTCTTTTGTGGAAGTGTTGAAATCCAGGCCCAAGTATGCAAAGTTCCTTAAAGACATATTATCTGCCAAGCGAATTTGGGACGATAATCAAATGGTATCCATGACGGAAACCTCCAGCTCCTTAATTACCAACCATATGCCCCCACAGTTGATAGATCCTGGGAGCTTTACAATACCCAATGTAATTGGTAATTTAAAGATTTCAAAATGTTTATGCGACTTAGGTGCAAGTATAAACCTTATGCCTTTTTCAATTTTTAGGGAACTGAGGCAATGAGATGTGAAGCGAAAATCTATACATATTCAGTTGGGAGATTAGTTGATAAAGAAACCGTTTGGCCTTGTGGAGGATGCTCCTATAAAAGTGGAAAACTTTATCAGTCCTGTGGATTTTGTTATGCTAGACTTTGAAGAGGATCACAAATGTCCGCTAATCCTTGGTTTACCATTTTTGACCATTGGAAACACTTTGATAGATGTCCATAAAAAACAACCTCATCCTTCAGATTGGAGATGAGCAAGTAAAATTCAACATGAAAAAGATATTAAAGGATCTAAATGAGTGTAACTCATTCATGAGAATTGATAAAGTCAAATCTTTAAAGGTGCAAGAGGAAGAAGAACAGATGGCAGCGAAGATTGAGTTTAAAGAATATAAGGAAGTCTTTGTTCAAGAAGTTGAAGAAGGAGACAATGAAAAACAAAGGATAGAGGACATAGAGGTTAAAGAAGATACAAAAATCTCTGTTTATGAAGTGAAAAAAGAAGAGTAGACAAGGGTGACTGAGGAAGAACAAGAAACTCACCTTCTTACAGAACAAACTGCTGGATTCGATGGAAGATTTAGGGAGTTTTGTTATTCTCTATTTTATTGACAGTTTGTTAGTAAAAAGGACATTACTGAACTTAATTAGTTTTCTTAATTTTATCAATATTATTCTTTTGATTATTTTGCAATTTGTAGCTTATTTACAAGTTATGAAACTAAAATTGAGCGACATAGGTGGAAGCAAGCCACTCGTAATTGACCCAGGTTAAGTGTGGAAATAAGAGTACATCAAGTTAATGACGTTAACTAAGCACTACTTGGGAGGCAACCTAAGAATTATGATAGGTTTTATTTTTATTTTGTAGGAAGTGAATTACTAGAACTTCATGATGGAAAGTCTCTCCAAATTCCTTCACCAACACCGTCACCACCTCAATCATCATGACAGGTTTATGCACTAACCCTTGTCTTTTTATTTTTATTTTGTTCTTATGTTTTTCTTGCTATTTGTTTTTATTCCCACCTTATGTGTTAATTTTTCTTCTCATATTAAGGACAATGCGTTGTCCAAGTGTAGGGAGGGTTGTGTGCATTGTAACTTTTTATTTTAAGTGTGAATTTTGCATGTTGTATGTTGGTCTTGTTTAGGGTTTCGTGATGTGACTCGTGTGAATATGTCAATGGTTAGACCTTAATGGAATCAATTTATCTTTGAACATAGTCTTTTAGGTTGTAAAGATTTATTAGCTTGTGAAATTAGTGTCCTAGGTCACTTTGGTTAAATATGCATGTCACTTTGGTTAAATATGCATGTTAATTAAGATATGATGATAGTTCATTCATCCTAGGAATTTGCCACATATTTATAATTTTAAGTCAATTGAATAAGTAGTATTGTTTTTTTTTTAGAATTTAAAATTTTTTATTAATAATCAAAAGTGGTGCAAAAGACATACAACCTTGGAATACTCTCTAAACCCGACACGTGAGCATTTAACACCAATAGAACAAAATGAAGCCAGGGCATTTGAACCAGGCACACTAAGACAAGGGGAAACTTTAGATTAGGGTAAAACGAATCGATGCTTTCTGCGACATTAGCCAAGAGTTTCTCGAATTGAAAGTTAGGGCGTGCGAAACAACAACGTTGACACTACCCGAGCTTCTTCGTCTACCGCATCTAGGGATGAAAGCCAACGGTAAGTCCTAATGAGTGCGTTACCGAAGAGATTTCTTAGAGTTGATGAAGGTTGGTTGTGTTGCAGGAGAGCCGGTAGGGAAGGATGGGGCTTCTCTATATTGCGCCTTGCTTCGTCAATTGCCAGTTGCTAGAAGCACAAGATCGGTCGGAGGCGAAGGGAAGGATAGCGTCGATTGAAGGTTAGTACCGATTATGTGGTTTACCTTTTGGGGACTAGACTCTCCAGGTGAGAGCTAGTTCCCTACTACATTTGGAGTGCAGCTGAGAGGAAATCAGTTGCTCTCTGATGTTTTTTATGATAAGCTCTAGGGTAGAGGATAGGGGAGTAGTCTTCTGCTGGAACCGTCTTAGGTTTCTTTCCTTCCAAATTTCTTGAGCGCATGTAGCTACTGAGATGCGGATAATTGCTCTGTCAAAGTTAGAGATAGATAGGTGGGGCAACTCCAATAGAAACTCATGGAGCTTAATCGACAGATGAGCTTCTGTACTCAGTGTAAGGATCTTTGTCCAAATTTCTGTGGAGTAGCCACACTCGAAAAGAATGTGATCCCTAGTCTCATCCATATGATTACAAAGGATGCACATCCGTGAGGAATTTAGGAATTGAAGCCTATCCATTGTACTCAGTCTATTCAGCATGACCAGCCATAGCAGAAAACTTTGTTTAGGTTTTAGAAACTTGTTCCAAACCATAGGGTACCAATCGACCTGAATCTGTGTTCCCCCAAGTTGTTTCTTTGCAACCTGCATTGTGAGGTTAGAGACTGGAATCCCCTTCTATAAGAAATTATCCTTTTCTCCAGGCCAACTTATATGTGGGATGGATAATAAACCAATTTCATCCATGGAGAATAACCATCTGCCATCTGTTAAGATATCCCTAAGCTTGGTATTCGTAGGGAATCGCATTAGAAGAGTTATAGCTAATGGGTTATGGATCAAGGCACCTTGTCCAGTCCAATTATCATGCCACAGAAATGATCTTTCCCCATCCCCCACTCTACAAGACATATGAGGTTGAACATGAGCTCTCAGCTTTAAAAGTTGATTGAAAAACCAAGTATAACTAGTTTTGGAGGGTAAATCCCAAAAACACCTCCCCTTCAGTATGTAAACATGAACCCATCTAATCCACATTGATTGCTTATCACTGAAAAATCTCCAAATTCTTTTAGCCATAAGGAGGTGATTCCTTTTGGATATAGGCTCTAGCCCCAAGCCCCCTTCTTCTTTAGATTGACAAATGGACTTCCAATTGACCTTAGCTTTCTCGTGTTCACCACCCACCTTCCCCCATAGGAATTGCTTCATCAACTTCTCAATTGTTTTGATAATCCCTTTGGAAAGAAAAAGATAGGAGCACTAGTAATTGTGCATAGAGGAAATGACAGATTTCAGTAGCTGAAGCTTCCCCCCATAGGAAAGAGAACGGTTTGTTCAGGAGCCAATTCTTTTCTGTATTTTTTCAATGAGTGGGAAGCATTCACAGTACCTGAGTTTTCTAGAGGATATTGGAATGCCTAAATAAAGGAGAGGGGGCTCCTTTATTGCCATTCCAGTGACTGCATGTAAAGTGTTTGCTAAATGGTCAGCATTTTTAGAAAGGATAAGGTAGCTTTTGTGAAAATTGATGTTCAGCCCTGAGATGTCCTTGAAGGAAGTGAGAGCATTGATCAGTAAGGTAACTGAGGGAACATGTGCCTTGCTAAGGAGGATAAGATCATCTGCAAAACACAAACTAGTTAGAGAAAGCTTTTTGCATTTTGAGTGAAACTTGAAACCTGAGCCAGCTGTCAACTTATGCTTCAACATTTGAGTGAGCACCTCCATACAAATGAGGAATAGGTAAGGGGACAAGGGGTCTCCTTGCCTTAGTCCTTTCCTCCCTTTAAAGATCTCCGTAGGACTCCCATTAACTAGGATTCCAAAAGCTGTGGTTGTAATGCATTCCTGAATCCATTGCAAAAATTTTTGAGGGAAACCCATAATCTTCATAGTAAGAAGCAAGAAATCCCAATTTACACTATCAAAAGCCTTCTGAAGGTCCACTTTGATTGTGCAGTTAAGAGGACTAGTGTGACAGTTGTACCCCTTCAATGATTCCTGGACAAGGAGGATATTGTCCCCTATGTCCCTATCCTTCATGAAAGCTCCCTGATTCTCACTGATGATGGGTTGGAGAGCATCCTTCAGCCTATTGGCCAAGATTTTAGCAATGATCTTGTAAAGAAAATTAGTACAAGAGATAGGTCGGAAATCTATCCAGAAAGAGGGGTTAGAGTGTTTAGGGATTAGGGTAATAAAGGTTTTGTTGATCTCCTTTAGCAAGACCCCATTGTGGAAAAATTCATGCACTGCTTCTTTCACCATCCCTCCCACCATAGGCTAGGATTTCTGGTAAAAAAAATCATTGAAACCATCCGGACCTGGGGCCTTGGATCCATTCATAGCAAAGACCACTCCTTCTATTTCTTGGTCAATTACTGGGCTGATTAGGAAGGATACCAATTCAGCAGGAAGACATGCAGAAACAAATTGCCTAAGAACAACCCCATTAACCATCGTAGGAACCTCAGTGCCTAGGAGTTTCTTATAGTAGTGAAAGGCTTCTTTAGCTAGTCCTTGTCCAGCCACAATTGTCCCATCCTCAGTAGAAATGGAAGTAATTGTATTGAGATTATGCCTGGCTTGCACGGAATTAAAGAAAAATTTAGTGCATTTGTCCCCATCCTTTAACCAAGATACCCTAGACCTTTGCTGCCAAAGAGAGTGTTGATTATCCACACTTTGTAGGTAGGCCTTTAAAGCTTCTTTTTCTGCCTGAACTAGGGAAACATCAGTTGGAATTTCAGCTAAGGCTGACTGAATTACTGAGAGTTTGACTCTAGCTGCCTCAATTTCCTGCGAAAGATCCTGCCCTCTGTGAGAATTCAGCAGTTTCAATTCCTGTTTAATAGCTTTTAGCTTTTGGAGACAAATATATTGCTTGGTCCCAAAGCAAACATGCTCCATGCCCTGAGAGATAGCTTTATAGAAACCCTCCCTATTAACCAAGTAGTTATTAAACCTGAAGGGGTGACTAACTTTATGAGAGTTGAACATATTCCCAATCCGAATAGGAGTGTGATCAGAAAAGCCCGGATCCAAGAAAGTTGCTGTGCTTCTTGGGAAGGACTGCAGCCAATCCACATTCACTAGAGCCCTGTCCAACTTCTTCCTAATATGCCAAGAGGAAGATTGCTTGTTTGACCATGTGAACTTGTGACCAACTGACTTGAGGTCAGTTAACTCCACCTCCTGCATACATTCAAGCATATCTGGGGAATAATTGCGTAAATTACAATTACCTTCTGCCTCCGATCTATAAAGAGTGGTGTTAAAGTCACCACAAACTACCCATGGATGGGAGATAGAGAGCTTGAGTCGACTGAGGGCATTCCATAGTTCAATCCTTTGGAACCTAAGGTTAAGGCCATAGACAAAAGTAGAAAAGACTCTAGAATTTTCCATCTTGTAGTAGAGCAAAGTATGAATATACTGCTGATGAGATTCAATGACAGTCACCTCCACAGAATCTGCTTCATAGAACAGAATAATTCTCCATACCCATGGTTGTGGTGGTTAGAGATGAGTTTTCATTTCTTGCCTAAGCAAGAGAGCTTGGGCAAATTAATATCTTTGATTTTAGTTTCCAAAAGACAAAAAACCTGAGGCTTTTCCTTCAGGACAAAATCCCTCAGAGCATTCAACTTCGAGGGGTGATTTATTCCACGTACATTCCACACTATCATTGACATGGAGTGAGGTTTTTATTCTTGGAGCCTTTCCTTCTGCTCCTATTGCTCTTCCTTAAGTCTATTAGAACCTCCTCTAGAGTTCCTTCTTGTGGCTGAGTAGTCTGTAGGGGTATAGGATCAAGCTGATGGGAGATAACTCCCCCTTCTGCTGTAGTGGCCCCATTGTCTTGTGCTGCCTCTACCTTCTGAGTTTGATCCGCAGGAAGCAAGTTTGCCCCTTTGCTCTTATCCAAGCTTTGGCCAAGATTTCCTTGGCTGTTGTCCTCATGAGTGAGGGGGTCTGTTTCCAATTGAATGGGAATAGAAGAAACCGTAACCTGGACATTCTTCCCTTCCTCCAAACTAGGTCTGATTGTGCCAGTCACCTCCCAATAATCTCCACTTGTAAAGGTTCTCCCAGTAGGTTTCCATTCCTTTCCTTGGGCTTTCAATGAGGGTTTTCACTGGTATGTAACCAAAACTCTATCTTCCTTAAGAGAGTTTTCATTAGCCAATCTTAAGATAGGAATGCTATCCTTCATGTCTTTGGAGATGTCCATACTAACACACATCCGAGCAAACCCAACCCTTTTCCTCATAGCTGTGTTCTCATCCATACATAAGGGTCTACCTAAATAACTAGCTAGCATACTCAAACCTTTGGTTGTCCAATATTCCAATGGGATATTATGGATGTTAACCCATAAAGGAATGTTCTTAATCTTGATTTTTTTAAGCTCCATACCTGGCTGCCATCTTTGTAGAAAGAGGGGGAGTTGTGAAACATGCCAAGGACCCTCTTCAATGATTTTTTGAGCTTCTGATTTGGAGGAAAAGGTGAAGATGATATTATCTTCCTCAGTAAACATTACCTCCAATAATCCTTTCCCTTTCCATTGCCTTTGTGTCCATGCTTGAATCATAGGGAAGGCTGGTCTCTTATCCATGAAAAATCCAACTAGGGTGGCCTCCCAAGACTTAGCCCCTTCTTGAAGTGTTTCCAGTGGAGGAGCAATAATGAGTTTCCCATCATGCTCCACTGGAGGGCAGAATTCTAGGGAGGATTCTACGTTTTCTCACACAACTTGTTTCCAAGTCCTCCCAGTTCTAATAAATGGTGTTTCTGGTGCAGGAACTTTACTCAGGGGAGAAGGCTCAGAGGTTAGAGGGTTTGGGTTAGGGGCTGGGTGGTGGAGAGGAGTAGGAAGAGGATATTCTAGCATGGGAAGGAGTCGGAAGCGGTAACAGGTTAGGGGATGGATTGGAAGGAGCAGAGGAAGACAGTGGGGACAAGGGTAAGGGAGGGAAATCAATAGGATTAGGAGGATGAAGTGATTCTGACATGATGCCAAAAGAGGAAGGTGGCTACTTTTTAGAGAGCATTCAGAAAAGTAATGCCAGAGCAGACAAGCAGAAAAAAGGAAAGGAGCAGGGGCGGGAAAGAATTGAAAACTAGGGGAATAAGTAGTATTGTTAGTATCCTTTTATGAGAATAATTAGCTAAAGAAATGAGGTAGGCAATAAAATATGAAAAAAATTATGTGTATATTTTAAATAAATAACTATTCTACTAGCCTTTAAGTTATAAATAGAGCTAGTAACTAGTTGAGAATGTGATCTGATTGAGTAATAGGGGACATTTATCTCAAATATTTGCCTTTACGTCAAAAGGCTAGAATGACATTCCAACCAAGCAAATTAATAAAACATAATCTAGTTGAGTAACCAGGGGATATTTATCACAAATGTTTGCCTTCACATCAAAAGACTAGGTCAATGTTAATGAAAATTAACAAAAAGAGTGTTTTGATAAATAAAACTTATTGATCTTTATGAATAGCTTGAATTTTCATGAAAAGCTACTTAAGGATTGCTACAATTTTGATTAACTAAATAGTTATCAATGTGTGTGTACAAGTGATGGGGGTGAATGAATTTGACATTAAAGGTCTTGATTAGTATGTATATTTAGTCCAAAGTGTTTAGCCATAGATCTCATAAGTTAATAAGTTAGAGCAACGTGTAGGATTGTGTTTGAATTTAAATTAGTTTTGTGAAGTTCAATGCCATTGTAACATTATTGCATATGTGTGCTTATATGTGTTATTGTTTGGTGTTTTTGTGTTTGTATTTTGTTTTGTTTTTGCATAAGAATAAGCAAATACTCAAGTGTAGGGATGTGGATAGTTATAGGTTGCATTATGTTTTAGTGGGTAATTTATTAAGTTTTTAATTGTTAATTAGATTATTTGTGCATGTTTAGGTTTATAATTGTGTCATGTTGATTATGTGTTTATGTTTTTTAATGTAATATGGTTTAGAGCATGTTATCAGGATTTAATTTTGTGTGTTTGAGATGTTTTGATGAGTTTATTAGTGTTTGAGATCAGGTAAAGAAGATTGGAGAAGATTTGGAGAAAGCTCGGAGAAGGAGTTAAGGCCACGATTGTGACTACGTGGAAGAAGCAACCCAGGTGCGATAACAGATGCAAGGACTGCTTCCTTGAGTCCCAGTAAAACCTAGTCTTTATCCTAAAAAGCTCTAGGACTATAAAAGACAAAAAATGGCCTAATCTAAAAAAGCATTCATTTTCCATTTGAGGAAAGAACCAAGGAAGAGGAGAGAAGTAGAAGGAGCTGCTACCACTCCCAGTCCTTCCAAGTGAACTTCTTCATTTCATCTTGTTATTTCTTTTATTTTATGTATAAGATGGATATAATGATGATCAATTTGGGTTTAAGGATGTTCTACACTCTTTTAGGGATTTATTCTTGAATCAATGTTAATTTGATTGCTTTTGGTGTTAGTGTGTTGGTATTGTGATTGTTCGTCGTATTTGCATGCTTCGGTAATAAATCGAGAAAGTGAAACGATAGTAAAATGATGAGGTTGGGTGATGAGAGTTAAACAATCTAATAGATCACACAGACTCAAATCGGTAATTTATACGAAGAAAGATTTCTTGTGAGGACCCAATTGTGTATTAGAGTGCTTAAGATCTAATTGGATTTCTGGGCTGTTTGGTAATCACGAGATTGCAAATTTTTTAATTCAATTCAATTAGGGTTTATGATTTAAGGTTTAAATATTAGAACACGAGAGAGAATAATTCACCATTCGAATTTCTAAGACCGATACCGAATTAACTAAAACATAATCAAGTTAGTATTAGATGATAGGATAAATCTTCCTTTCTTATAATTGGTTAATTTTCCTTGTGTGATTTTTGAGTTGCCAATTGGGTGTGCTCAATTTTGATTTCCTTGTATTAATTTAGAATTTCAATTTTCAATCTATTCAATTGCTAATTTTTTGCTCATTTTTATTTTCATTTTAATTACACTTTTAGGCCTTAGACAAGCTAGGATTTGATTAGCTCACTAATTCGTTATGAGATCGACACCTCATATACTACGCTTACAATCCGTGCGCTTGCAAAATATTGATGGTTTTGTAAGATTAAAACTTACTCAACAGAACCTTTAGCAAATTGTATGATCAATAAAAGAGTTCTTAAATTATAATTGAACCACTGTGATTAGCCAGACAGCAATTAAGTTACATAAGATTCCTCTTTAATTTACCCATATAAAAGAAGATGTGTAAAGAATTCTTCTTCACCTTTAAAAAGAAAGACGTGTGTAAAGGTTTGTCTTCACTAGAAAGAACATGTATGTGTGACGCGTTTTTCACGTATAGATGGAAAAGAGATGATTGAATTATCAAATGAAACTCGAAAAGACATGATTGTTTAATAACAAATGCCATTACAGACGAAAGCACGTCAAGCACAATGTTGTAAGCAATGATTGTTTAATAACAGATACCATTACAGACGAAAGCACGTCAAGCACAATGTTGTTGGCAAGTGTCTTACTGAAGTTCATGAGTTTTCGGGTGCAAAACAACAATATACACCCAATCGTTTATCAATATGCAAGTGTTCATCATCATATCCAGAACTCTTTTTAAGTGAAGAGACATGTAGCTAACTGCAGTTGTCCACTTGCCTCTTTTTAAACAAGCCTTCAACAGACAGGGCATGCAGCTTTTCCGAGAGTTGAGGAAACTTCCTCTAGGATCTCTATTACAGAAGAAAATGATGGTCTTTCCTTTGAATTTTTGCTTGTGCAGTGCTCTATTAACCTGAAAGATAAGAACATTTGTATAATTTATTCGCACACACCTCACCTGCTTTTCTATACAAATGTGCATGTGTGAAAAGAGATGTATATAATAAAAAATTCTATATTCTTCAAATAGAAAAGAGAACACATTAGTGGAATTTACTGCTGAATTCTTTTTGGACAGCGGCTTATCTGAAACTTGGGATTGAAATCAGCAGAATTGAATGGTACGAAGCCAATGTTCATGCTATTCACCAGTTGCCTTCCTTCTAACATCTGAGAAATGAACTTACAATGGTCATGTTCCAGAGGTTCTTAGGTGCTTGACAGTAAGTTGCAATCTGTTGTTGTGTTTGTGAAAGAAAACCTTTTATGGAGCCATGTATTCATGCTTCTAGAAGTTACAATAAATTGCAACTGAACCATCGTCCAGAAAAATGACGGCGATCTTACATTTTGGTGTGCGTATGTACAAGAGATCAGTTCACTTAGTAGACCATATTTTCATCTTTCAGTCAATCAATGACATTTGGAAATGATGACCCTGTCAAGTAACCATGCACTTGTAGGCTATATCCACCATAACCAAGGAATTATTTTCTAACAAATTTACCTATACTGCGCACTAAATATTTGAGGAGAAATCCGGGAACAAGGAGAGTTTTGGTTCAAAAGTAATGCATCCAGATCAAGATCAATATTTTCTTACTACGACTAAGTTTTTTGTCTTTTGTCAAAATAATGTGGCGCATGCAATCTTGTATTGTTATAGACGACAGCTGCCCCGGTGAGATTAAAAGTTTTGCCAACACATCCATTAACATCAATCTATGTGCTATATTACCTGATAAAAAATCATTCCAAAAGAGTAGACATCTTTCTTGGTATCATTTAACCGCCTGACATTGTTGCTTGAATGATCAACTCTCAGGCCTTTGAAGCAGAAGAAAATGTTAAGACGCAGTGGAAATGGTAAAAATCCCCTTGGGAATATGATTCAATGTGAGCAAACATAAAGTCTTTACAGTCTCGGTTTGGATGGATTTGTTCATAGAACATTTGAACCCAGTAGTCGCCAATCTTCAGATGGCCACCTTCATCCTGTAGCAAGTTTCTACATTCAAAAGTAAACAAAAATCATCACTCAGTTAACCATTTTTATGTTCTTTTGTATTTCCCTATTCTGTAAGTATCTATATCAGTTAAAGATCTTGTATCATAGAGTCCTTTTCTTCATGATGAATTGTAGACCCGGGAGAAAGCACCTAAAGAGAGAAGAGTACTACTGCAGGATGAGAAATAAAATCAAACTATAATGGCCGATGGACCTAAGGAACAAGAACAAAGGTGCATTCTCAAACACATGTCAAGGAAGAGCTAAAAGCAAAGTTTTGGTCGGTTAATTAACAAAATTATTTCTGAAATAAACTTTTAACGGAAGTTACCTGAAGTCCAAATGATTGTGAACTATAGGCATAGGCTTGTGTTTATGAAGATAATTCATTCCCCTGCGAATCATTGTACAAGTGAAGATGGATTCTGTTACGAGTAAACAAATTCATAGACAATGAGACCAACTAAGAGCCGCAAAATCACATCACCTAGAAATGTCAAGGGCATATCGCAGAGCAGTACTCAGGTCAAGTGCAATTCTTCTGGTCAAGATATCACCCAAGTTTCCCTACGTCAATATATGACAAGAAAAACTGTTTGAACGAGAGAGACTTGTAATACCGAATGATCTTCTGATATTGTCAAAAAACAGCAAACAAGGACAAGATGTTGCTCTTTCATTAAGTCAGTCACATCAATTTGGGATATCCAATCATGTATATGGCATTTACCAAAATTATATCCAAATTTTAGTCCTCAAAAACAGGACTTTAAAAAGAGTGTTTGGTCATTGAGAAAATACTCTTGGAAGATGCTCGGTAATTAGAACCATCTCATCCCTATGTACAATGGAACCAAGAAACTGCAAAATGTTGGGATGTCGAAGTTCCCGTAAGAGAGTGTTATCCTTAGCTGACAATACCCTGCATTGAATGATAGTTGAATTTCTATTCAAGTAAGATTTGATAAAATGTTAAACAGAAATGTGATTGTGCATACATCTTCACAGGATGATAAATCTCACTCTTGATTACAGTTTTAACAACCCAAGTTCCTCTCCACTTGACCTTGATGGCTTCGCCAAAAACACCCTGATGTTGTCAGAAGCACAATGTTCATAGCTATTTAACTTGGAAAGAAGACGATAATAAATATTTCTCATTTGTAGATTTCATGTAAACTCTGATAATTAACGTCATATACCTGTTCAACTGTTGATGATTGCTCAGTGATCAATTCTGATATATCAAAATTCACTTCATTTGAATCTTGCTCATGTCGAACTGTCTGGAAAATGAACATCGAATCAACAACGCAAGACATTTGTTCAAATGCTTTCAATTCCTTTACCTTTTTTAAATTTAACAAACAGTGATTCAATACATCTTTGTTAATGAGCGAGGAAGAAAGAGGTTATTTGAATTTTTTGGTAGAATGAAGGTAACTAGAACAGGAAAAATAGTGCTGTAACATAGTTTATCAAAGCTTTGGTAGATTAAAGAATGAGAAGAAACATAGGTTTAGAAATTTCGTGTAGTACATGGGATTTTTATTAGATGAGCAATGAAAAATCAAATTTCCTCCCATGGCTGTGGCAAAAAGAGGCCTTACAAGTGCAGTGAACAATAATTGCTAAGGAGTCTAATCGAATAAGAAAAATAAGATGATCCCATTACCATTGGCTCATCGCGGATTAAATCCTTGCCACCATTTACTTGAAGAATCCTACATATATCACGATGCCCATAGAGTCTTGCATCTGTCAATGGCTTGATATAACAAATTAAGAGATTGAATCATTGATGATCCTATTTCAATTAACCTTTGGAGAGAACCGACCTCATAAGGATTCAATAATTGCTTACAGTTCGTTGCCACCTGTCTTGGAGATTAACATTAGCATTGTAGTAGAGAAGAAGCTCAACAATAGGAGCATGCCCTTCACTCGCTGCGAGGTGCAATGCAGTTCTCTTGTCATAATCTTGTACATCAGGAGAAACACCCTTTCTTAACATCTGGTTCAGTCCAACTCTATCACCTCTTGATGCGAAGCTCAGGAAATTGCCGATCAGCTGCATGTCATAACCATCTGAGGGGTCATCAACATGTTTCTGGTCCATTAATCCCTTGTACGTAAAACATAACGAAGCAAATCAGATAAGCTAATCATTGCCTACAATTGCTAGACGTTACTCAGAGGAACATGGAACCTTACAATCAGTGTAATAGTTTATCGAAACCAGTAAAGCCTGGATCGCTAGACACTCACACGTACACAAACAAAGCAGACCATGAAAGAAGAAGGGAACAGGAGAACAGATAAGAAAATTTCGATAAACTTGTTAATGAAGTTCACTTGTCAGAATCAAGCATGAGTTTGGATTACCGATCGAGTCAAAGTGGGGAGAAGACAAGAGAGGAAGACGGGGAATATAAAATTGTAACCAAACGGTAAGAGACGTTTCTGGTGGGAAAATTGGATGATAATTTCTAGGACTGCCTTTCGGACATAACGATCACTTTGTTTCTTTCTTGTTGTACATGGTTTCCCTAGGCACTTGAAATCAATGTTTGTTTACAATGCAACAGAAGAGAACAAAACAGTTTATGGGCAACCAAAAGTTAAAAGGAGATCAAAATGGAGATGACATCTCTAATAAGTAGAAGATATTCGTCCGCACAACTGTTAGATATTTGACATTTTTCAGTTCCAATTTTTTTTTATTTTACCTTTATTTACAGTTTATTATTATCTTGTTTAAGCTACAGACTGGTCAAGTTTAGTTGCTAAATTTTCTGAATCATGTAGCTGTTAGTTCTAGATTTTTCTCATTTAGTTTTATCCACCTTTTGAATTTGAAGTGGCTACAAGTTAGGAAAGTTTGTTATCTTTTTCTATATAAATTCTATAATTTCTATGAATAAAAATATGCTGGAATCTCAATCAATTTTCTTTTCTTTTCTTTTATTTTTCAACTCCAAGTCTGTTATGTTCCAACAACAACAAGCTGTTTCAAAAGCCAAAGAGGATCTACAAAAGATACAGCAGGAGTTAGAGTCAGACCCGGCAAACTCTACCTTGTTATGCTCAGAGAAGATTCTTCTTATGTCTTACTTAGTTAAAGTCAGAGAATATGACAGTGTATTGGAATAGAGGGTGAAGATAAATTGACTAAAAAATGATGAAAAGTGTTCTAAGTTTTTCTTCAACCCTATCTTATCTAGAAGGAACACAAATAAAATCAGCACTCTCAAATTGCCGAATGGTGAAGAAGTTTCCTAGCAGAAAGACCTTTTAAAGGAAGCGGAGAGATATTTTAAGTTTCTATGGCTCTTCTAGACAAGTAAGTTCCACCCCCCTTAGCTCCTTTATTCATGATAAGTTATCCCTCCAATAAGCTTCATCCCTCATTAAACAAGTGGAAGAAAAGGAAATAGAGGAAGCTGTGTTTCAGTTACACCCTAATAAGTCTCCTGAACCCGACGGATTCACTGGTTTTTTCTTCCAAAAAACATGGCAGAAAACTAGTCCTATGTTTAAAAGTGCAATTCTAGAATTCTTCTTTAGGAGGGTTCTTTTAAGGGAGACCAATAAAACCCATATTAGTTTGATCCCTAAGTCAAATTGTGCTTCTTCATTGGATGATTACAGACTTATTGCATGCACTAATTTCCTTTATAAGGTTATTTCTAACATCTTAGCAAATAGACTGAAATTAGTGTTGGAATCGTTGATCTCTAATAATCAAAGTGCTTTTCTACATGGTAGAAGAATTGGGGATAACATCTCTATAGTTCAAGAACTAATGAAAGGATACCTAAGGAAGAACAACCCCCCAAATTGTATTATTAAAGTTGATTTCAAGAAAGCCTTTGATCATGTGAATGGGAATTTATCCTTCAAACCTTACGGTTATTAGTTTTTTTCAAGTGAGTTTGTCAGATGGGTAGAGGCTTGTATTACCACTCCTACTTACTCTATCCTTGTTAATGGTACATATATGGATATCTTTAAGAGTGCAAGAGGATTGAGGCAAGGAGATCCAATTTCCCCTTATCTATTTATCATTTGTATGGAAGTGCTAGGTCAGCTGATTCAACACAAGGTAGGCAATAGCAAAGACTTCAGATTTCATAGTAAATGCAGGAGAGTAAGGCTAATCAATCTTTATTTTGCGGATGACTTGCTACTCTTTTCTAAGGCTCACGGGAAGTCTATTGAATTGCTCATGTCAAATCTGACTGATTTCAAAGAACTTTCAGGTCTGAATATTAATCTTACTAAGAGCCAGTCCATCCTAACTACTAATGCTAATGTGATAGAAAGCAATATCTCTGTAATTACAGGAATGAAAAGGAAACCTACTCCATTGATTTATCTAGGACTTCCTATTACTACGAAAAGAATTCAATTTACTGAATGTTTTCCATTGATTGAGAAAATGCAGAGAAGATTGGGAATGTGTACTCTCTTTTAGTGAGAGGTTACAACTCGTCAAATCGATCTTGAATTCTCTTCGTGTTCACTAGTCCTTTAACATCTCATTAACTAAAGGTATCATCAAAACCGTTGAGAAGCTTTTTAGAAGGTTTCTCTAAGGGAACTTAAATTTGGATCAACATTTTGCCAAGGTTAAATGGTCTGAAGTTTGTAAAAGGAAAGCAGAAGGGGAATTGAAATTGACTCCTATTGCCTCTTTTAATGTTTCAGCTCTCATTAAGAATTTATGGAATATTTTATTGGAAAAGAAGTCTTTATGGATACGGTGGTTTCATAGCTATATCCTGAAAGGAACTAGTTTTTAGGTTATACCAATTAAACCTTCCTTCTCTTGGCCCTTGATCCAACTCTTAAAGCTAAGACCTATGTTGGAAGCTCTGGTGAATTGTAGGGTGGGTAATGGAGAAAAGGCACATTTATGGTTTGATAATTGGACTGGTAATGGCCCTTTAACTAGATATCCTCAAGCTCTTCAGATATGGAGTGGATTTCCTATCAATATAAAGGTTAACTCTTATCTTTTTAAAGGGACAATGGAACATTCCAGCTGAGTTGTAGCATCTTACTCGTAATTATCAACTTGATCTAGAGAAGGAGGATGTATTCTAATGTCTCAAGATGCTTCTGAACACCTTCAACATTGCATGATTTAGAAAGTGGCAGAATCAGAACAACCCTAAATAGATTTGGTCTCTAATCATCTGGCACAAAACTCTCAGGCCTAGTCACTTAATCCTTCTGTGGCTCACTGTTTTTAACAAATTAAGCACAATGGATAGAATACATTTCATTGATTATGATCCTAGCTATGTACTATGTGAGATGGAGGATGAATCTAAGGATAATTTATTCTTTCTTTGTGTCTTATTTCAAATGCAGGCTCAACGTTCACAGAAGCATTGGAATGACTTCTGAAGTTGAATCTGAGTTCTCCGTATAATGTACACATCTATATCATATCTTTCGCCTTCTCTATTAAGGAGATATGGCGAGAGAGGAACCTCAGAAGATTCCAAAACAAAGCAAGAACAAGAAAGGAATTGTTCTCAATGCATTAACAACTGTAATAAGAGAGTATCTCATATATGCAACCACAACAGAAACAGTAAACCCTATACTAACATCCTTATGGAGAGTCGGTTAATATTACTCATAAAGGGCCTTAATTCATGGAAATTGCAAACTGGAATGAAAATACCTGGTATGTTGATTCCTTCCCCTTTTAAGCTGACTGTTGTTCCTGAAAGCTATGAGCAGATCTCCGACCTAAGACATTAAGGATGACATTTAGGTGAACTAATCTGAAGCTGATCCTCTTTTGGACTTGTTAACGACGACAATCACCCATCCCTAATTTGGTGAGCTTCGAGATTTTTCCTTTTTTGGCTAATAAGATGCATTGGTATTTTTTTTATCTCTTACTGTGTAATGTTTGGTTACACTGTCATTTTGCTTGTTATCAAAGTTTCCAAAATGTCACTCTTTTGTTGTAATAGCTTGGCATTGTCTTTTGTAAGGACGTTTTTATAAATTTATTACAATTCTTTAACTTTTCAATAAAAAAAGAAGAGAAGATCAAAGGTTTTAAGCAGTGTTAACTTGAATTTTTGAATTTGAATTTTATAGCATACTAATAATATAAACTACCTTATTAGATGGATATAAACAGACAAAAGTTGCCCATTGGTTTAAATGTGAAGCCATGATCGAAAGGTTTGGGGTAGTCAGGAAGCTTGGTCCAACATAATAGTTTTCATATCTTATAAGATCAAAATCAATAATGAAAACATATATGGATTGAATCCAACATTAATATCATTATAAGGACAAAAGAAAGATTAAATTGTATAATTATATTAAAAGTATTTTGGAATGGGATAATTGTACTTTATTTAATTTTGTAATACTACCCTAAATTTTAAAAAAGATACTAAAATATTTGAATTTTAAAATTTTAAAAATAATTTAACATTAAATGTAACATACTGCCACAAAAGATATTTGATATTTAGCATTTAATAAAAAATATATTAAAATATTAAAAATCTAACTAATCTTCTCTTTAACTCTACATTTTTTATTAACTCATTTTTTAATGCAATCTTGCCTAAATAGGTACGGAGTCAAGCTCAAGTTGAATTTAGAAGGTTCGGGTTGGGCTTAAGCTATAGGTAATCCAAGCCCAACCTTGCCTGTTACGAATTCTATACATATTACGTATATGAAACATCTTATACAAAAAAATGTTTATTTCATGTAGTAAGCAACACCTAGCATTCGCTAAATAAATGCATCCAAGAAATCCAAAAGTATATTTAAATCACTATCTCCCTTTTTGGAAATATCAAAGAGAAGAAAAGGGATAAATACAAATATAGTAGACTTCAAGGATAATAGTGGCATATAAGACCTTGTGAGATCGAACATCTTGTCAAAGCGATTCTTCTCGAGCTAGGCTTGGGTTGAATTTAAAAGGTTTAGGGTAGGTTTAAGCTATAAGTGGCTTAGGCCAAGTTGGTTTATTGTTAAGTCTATCTCTATTATATATACAAAATATCCTATATAAAAAATGTTTACTCCACCTGAGAGAAACCACCTCATGAGCTACATCCAACTTTTGTTAAATACAAGCATCCAAGATATCCAAAAGTATTTTTGTATCAACGTCTCTCGCTCCCTTTTTTTTAATATTGAAAAGGAGGAAAAGGATAAAGAGAAATAGAGTATACTCTAAGGATAGTGGTGGCATCTAAAACCTTATGAGATCAATAATCTTGTCAAAACGATTCTCTACGATATCTCTAGTGATTATTCATACCGAGTCCAAATCTCCTGTTCAATATTATAATGCCTTATTGTATTCAACGAATCTTAGTCATTTATTTATATGAATTTTGCGTGGGTCCTGCAAAATAAATGACTAAGATTTTATGGGACAGAATAAGACAGAGTAATATTGGATAGAAGATCTTGTCTCATCCATACCTATGTGCTAGACTATTCCTAACATTGATTAGAAGTAGAGAATGACATGATCTCAAACATAGCCTAGAGAGAGAGGTGACATTGAGAAAATTCAAAGAGTGATACAGTCTGAGCCATGTTCACGTCTCAAATTGTGTGCTAGCTAGAAAAGAAATAAAGGGATCACTATTGTTGGATCCCATTTCCGGAACCCAACTCCCTTGCTTACTCATTCGTCTGTTGAACCCCGCTTGATTCTAGAGTCCAACACTTGCTCTGATAATCATGAAACGTGAGCTTGCATATTGCCTTGAAGGGTTATTACATGATACCCTCATTAGCCATGATAATTTTTTTTTCATTCTTATAATATCCCAAAATTCACTCACGAATTGTTCTATGGCATGCCCATACAACTCAATCACCATGCTTGAACTTAATTCTCTTACTTATGCACAGAATTTGGAAAATTTCAAAACATAATTTCAATTTGACTTCTTCATAGAAATCATAGCTCTATGTCTCTTGTTTATTTTGAAGAAAGAATCACCTCAA
>JAOTAX010000002.1:29808026-29830064 GCA_025629825.1 Erythroxylum guanchezii
CCTAATGACATAAATTTGACCCATTCAAATCCAATAGCCCTAATTTCAATCCCAAAATAATGTACCCAATATTGTAGTAGCATAGGACAAAAATTTTCGCTACCGAAAATCAACCGGTTCGCCATTTGGCGATTTTTTTCCGGTCCGAGAATTTTCTCCGGAAAATTTCAGAAAAATTCCTAAAAAGCCCTGAAAATATAAAACACACAATGGGACACTCAGAATAATTTTTCAACCACAATAACCACGTTATTCACAATAAAATTGCATTAGGTACAAAAATCGGGAATGTCATGTATGCATGTACAGTTATTTGCATGTGCACAATTTTCACTATGTACCAATACTAGTATGCATGAACAATTCTAATTAATCCTAATCACTCTCGACCTTTGCCACATTACTATTTTACCCTTTCCGTCGGGGGTGGGATGTTACACCCTCCATGCCCTTGTTATTTTTTTTCATTAAGTTGATAACTTTCTCCCATCCTTTCTGGTCGTCCGCCTCAATTTCTTCACTGAATGAGACTTTTTGTAGGTGTTGTACCATAGTAGAACTTGAACTCACCTGTCCAATCTTGTGTTTTACTTATGAATTTGAACCAATATCTTAAAGTTCCATAGCATGGACCTCCAAGATCTTAGCTCGCCTCAAATGTATATGATTCAGAAACTCAAGAAAGATAGTGGTTAGCCCATTAATAGAAACATTGTGAAATTGAGTAAGCATAGTAACAAGAAAACACATCTCGAGATAACTACTTTTCTTATTAAGAGAAGTAGCTATCATTTGAAAAATATGGGTTGATGTACAAACCTAAATTTTGTGAGCCATGCACCAAAGGATAAATAAATCTTTTTGAGAACATTTGTTACTTTAAGTTTTGGCAAAAACAATGTGACTCCTAAATTTATAAAATAACAAATGTTCAAGATTAAGAATAACGTTATTATGAACATTTTTCGAAGTAAATTCATCCAACCCATTTTTTTCCAATATTGACTAGCATGAAAATTTATACGTTTCTCAATAATTTTTTATTTAAGAAAACCACAAATTTCTTTCATGATATTATACCCACATTATAAGGGTTTCCACGCAAACTAAACCAAAAATTATCTAATTTTTGTGGCTTAAAATGTAAAGTTGTGGAAAATTCAAGAGTTAAATCTCATAAATACAAAAATCAAAATGAATAAATTTTTTCCAAAAAATTGGTTCAATCAAAGTCTCAATCTTTTCTTTTAAACCTTGATTTTCTATGATTGTAAAATCAAAATAACATGGTGCTGTAACAATTCTTGAACGAAGGGTTTGAATCTTGTACCCACTTTTTTTAAGAAGATCGAAAAAGCCATTCCAAAATCCTTAGCCCTATCACATGCACCATCTCCCAACACTTTTGTTATTCTTTTCAGTATTGATCATTTTGCACTTTACTTGATTCTTAGAGCCATGATTGAGTATATAATCTACAAAAACAACTAATAAACACAACAATAACACGCAGAAACTTAAGAGAGAAAATTTTAGAGAAAATCTTGTAACACCTACTCAAAAGATGTAATTTTGTGTGGAAATCACTAGGTTTGTGTAAAAGGAATGATAATATAGGTGAACAATGAAAGAAAATTATTGAAAAACTAAGTAAGAATGAAGAGAGATTTGAGAGAAAGGAGAGGGCTTTGGAGGTGGCTGTAAGTTTAAAGAGATAATATAAGATTTGAAAAAAGAGAAAATAAGTATTTAAAGGGTTATGGTTAGAAAAAAAAGGGCAAACTAGGGTTTTGTATGCATGAGTAACAAGTGGGAGTCTATACTTGCCTACCACGATCATGGCAGATCTCGCCTATCGTGATCATGGGAGGTACCACAATCATGACATATGGATCCCTCACTTGCCATACATGATCGTAGCACCTCCCATGATTATGACATAACTAGAATTCCTCACCTTTACCACGTTTCTCTCGATTTACCTCAATATCCCCCATAACTTGTTTCCTAACCCATAACAACATTTAAAATATTAGATTTAACAATCCTAATCATTCCAACCACGTTAAAATAAGAACTTACATATTAGAATTCAAGACAAACCTAACAAATATAACATGCTAATTTATGAACTAGAAATAAATAAATAAAAAGTGAAAACTATCCTACTTCTTGGGTTGCCTCCCAAGTAGTGTTTCTTTAAAATCATTAGCTAACGTACTCTTCTCATCTACCATCAACCAGGGTTTATTACGAGTGCTCGCTTCTACTTGTTTCTATGGTAGTTTAATAGCTTGTAAATAATCCATTAATTGCAAAATAATAAGAAGGACATAATTGATAAAATTAAGAAATCTAAGTAAGTTCAATAATGCCATTTTGTATAAAAAACTGTCAATAAAATAGGAAATGATGAAACTCCTTGAATCGTTAATTGAATCTAATAATTCTTCCTGTAAGAAGATAAACTGCTCTTCTTCTTCCGTAATCACCCCGAGCCACTCTTATTCATCCTCTTCTTAAATAGAGAGGTCCTTCTCTTCTTCAACCTCTATTGTCTTTATTATCTGTTCTCCATTCTCTTCTTGGATAGCTAGACTCTTGATCTGGAAATCAACGATTCTCTGAAGGTCACTTGATGTCTCCTCATGATCTTCTTTTGAACTGGTGGCTACTACTCTCTTTTTAAATTTCTCTTGTCCTTGAGTAGTTATTGAGACTTTTAGGATTTCTCCACTTAATTTGGTTCTAAAAATTGCCCCGAAATGTCAAAAGTATAGAAAAACTCGCGAGTTGGAAATTTTGAAATTTGCTGGAAGTTATTATCTGTCGCAATCGTGACTGGTGTCATGATCGTGACCTACATTATTTCTCGCTTCCAATTCTTCTCTTTTCTTCAATTTCTTGTTTTCATACAATCACAAACACATCAAACACCCTTTGAAACATAAAATTAAGGTCAAATCCTTTCTCTAAACCACAAGACAGTTGAAACACATAAAAACACTAATAAGAACACTATTCTAAGCCCTAAACACATAATTATCATTTAAGAGAACAATTAAAAGCAAACTTAACATCTAGAAAATATACTATAATCTACACCTATTAGGAGCCTTTTTTTCCTATTGGTCCTTTGAGATTTCTTCCATACCACACTTTGAAATAAGTCCTTGTCTAGTTCCCTTATATCAAGCTCGCTTTAACTTGAGGACTATCTGTAGAATCTACAATCTCATTCATATCAACTTCCTCTATATTTTTTTTTCTCTATAATTCCTTTAGTAAAATCCACATTGTTTGGAGAATTAGTGGGGACAGGTGCATCTATCACTAGAGTTGAGTTAATGGGTTCATAATTGATATATTAATCAATGGGATCTGCTTCCTCCAATCATATGAGTTCAGCGTAGTCACCTCTTGTGAATAGCATAAGCATAAGCTTCTAAGTCTTCCCTTGTACCTTAAGGGATGGTCTCCACTGATAGGTAACCAAGACACATTCTGCAAATTAATTGTTATTTGGACATAATCTGATTATGGGAATATAGTCAGGTAAGTCCTTAAAGAGGTCCACACTTATACAGATATGTTAATAACCAATTCTTCTTCTTTTAGTTGGCCATACACAGGCATTCATCAAGGAAGTTGACCACCAAACTCAGACCATGATTTGTCCAATACTCCATTGGTATATTGTATATGTTGATCCATAATGTAATATTATGGATTTTAACATTTTTAGTCTTATCCTAGGTTGCTAAGTCTGGATAAATGGAGGAAGCTGAGCTATGTTCCACGAACCCTCTTCAACAATTTGAGTGCTTCAGCTTATAATGAAAGGTGAATAGGATGAGGTTATCCTCAGAGAGAAGCACCTTAGATAAACCTCTCTTTTTTCCATCAACTCATTACCATCCTATGTATAACTACAAAAGGAGGTCTTTACTCCATAACAAATCTGACAGGGGTGACATCCCAGCTATATGCTCTAGCTTTAAGAACCTTAATATATGGATCAAGTGTGGATCTCCCTTCTTGCTCCTTTAGGGGACAATAGTGCAGAGTAAGATCAAATTGGTCTCCAACCACTTGTTTCAAGATTCTATTCTAGTTAGGGGTAGGCTTGTTTTTTTATGGTTTCAAGTTACCCAAAGAAATGGAAGGATTAAGCAAGATAGGTGGAAGGGAAGGCTGAGGCTGAGGAGAACCAGATTAGGAGGACAAAAGGGGGGAAAGCTTCCACTAATACAATCTACATGGTAGAAATTTAAGCATATTCCCCCTAGTTGTTGTAACCTAAATCAAAACTTTTTAGTTCAAGTCTAATGCTTAAGTCTACTAAAAGTCTTAAAATCCTTTTCCATTAAATCAACTCCGTAGATCATACCTAGTAAAAAACCTCCTAATTCCATCTCATTTTTTAGTTAAGCTTGAAAATCCAATTCAATTTCACATTTAAATTTTATATTCACATTCTCCTTATTTATTTTGAAGCTCAATGACTTACGATTTAAGATGGGTTTAGGGAATCATTCATTTGATAGGTTTCTTGTTCAATCATTCATAATTGAGTAGAATTATTTGAAATTCGATATGTACTTTTATTTAGGGTTATTTAGTGTGATTTGAGTGTCATGGAGACACTAATTAATGTTTGCCGGCTTATGTGTGGATTTCCATAGCATAGAATCAATGTTACATATGTATTTGGCATCATTAATATGATATGATTGATATTATGTTCATGAAGGGTATGCGTGGAGTTTTATATTATGTGGAGACATATGGTATATGATGGTTGAGGCATTAATCAATATATGAATGAGGCAAATATCATTCCCTTGGTAGGAGCGTATCAATTGGTACCAATATAAAGCATATGATATAGGAACAATTATCTTAGGATGTATTAGTCGGACCGGATGGTCCGGTCCGATTTTTAAAACCTATTCCTAGCAAGATATAGGGTTTTGTACGGTTATTTAGCACCCATATTTTCTGCATGTGTTAGCATATTTGTTATATTTATAGGATCTAAGAGTAATATGAGAATAGGTGGATTACAAGTGCATTCTTCATAAACTTGAATCTTGAAGTGTTTCTATATAGAGAGAAACATTTATACTAGTCACTATTAAGCTTTTCAGTATTAATATGAGGAATTAAGCCTTATGAGTAAGTTTCATTTGAGTTCAAATTATTAAAATTTTATGAGTTTAAGCAAGTTAATTGGCCTTAGGCCGACATTGAGACTTGAGTGATTAAATACTTCCATTGCGTAATACTCTAATACGAGTCTATTGGGTAATAGTCTAATACGAGTCTATTAATCTATAGTGAAGCATGTTACCTATTATAGAGGACAGAATCCTTGAGTTTTATGAGAGTTGGCTTCAGTTGTTATTGTAATCACTAAATCAATTTTGGTTTAAGTTTCTAATAGATTAAAACATTCCAAAATGGAAGAAAGCATTTCTCTCATTCCGTATTTTATAGATGATCACATTCCTAATATTTTCCTATATTGAAAATTTAGAATGTATGTATCTAACCTAAAGGGATTTGTTGTTGATGAATACTCCTCTATATCGATTGTTGTAATTTTTATTCCTAAGAGAATGCCTCTTTAACTTACTTTAGCTTTAGCTAAATTGTCACTTGTTTTGATCCACTGATAATTTTTCAAAGTCTTTTGAATATGCTTTGTTATTTTTATTTGGAATAAAATATGTGTGGACAGTGGACTAATAGATAATAGATGCAATGTTTATGCTTGTGAGAGCATTCTCACAATCTATATATTGATTGTACTTTCCAACTTTTTTGTAAGTGGAAATAAGAGGTAGCCATAACTATTTCATAGCACGTTATTCAGATTGTATTCACAATAGTTAATTAGATGCAGCTGTATACACACCTTTTGAGATCCTCCTAAACAATAGTTTGACTCCCTTGCATTGTCAAGAGCCACATTGTTATTGATATTTCTTCCCAATATGATAGAGTTTGAAAAAATAAACCTTAGTCACCTTTCAATCACTACTAAACTTTTACAAAACTGTTGGATGGATGTCTTTCAATTACAATAAAGAAATTGTATGCCTTTGTTTATCGATAGATCTGAGTAATCCATCCATAGGTTTATGATATTGCTCATTCTAGCCCATAATCAACTCCTCTTTACACTTTTGTTAGCTTGGTAAAATTGCTTCCAACGTATTGAGATTGATGACTACCTTTCTAGTTTTAAAATTCTGTAAACATCTGAAAGGAGAATAAACTTGTATTCCAACGTTCAACCCTTTTCTCAATGCTCTCTTAAAGTCCTCAAATGAAGGTATAAAATTGTTCAACTTGAATGATTTCTTAGTTTGGTGTAATTGGCAAATGGTCAAACATTCCTGGATTTTCAGAAGTGGTCTAAGCTAAAGGTTAATGACCACACTTCAATAAATAGGAATTCCAACAAAATCCGAAATCTTAATTCATGATTCCAAAATAGTAATTATACTTGAAATATTATAACTTTGAAAATGTTTAACTACATTCTTTTCAAATAAGAAGAAATGTGGGACAACAGCGTCCGCCAACTTTTCACTGGGCGGTGCTGCATTGCATGTGAAACCGACAAAGCTATATGAATTTTGCATCATATTCATGCACAAAGCTGATATTGTCCCAACTTATGAAACGCCATCTTTTGTTTCTTCTCGAAATATGGTAACAACCTCAATGGCTTTATTATCCAAAACCTAGAAATCTCAGCTATGGAAGTGACATAATAACAATCAGAAGTCCTCAATGAATCAAAGGGCCAACAAGTAATGTCATTCACAACAGCCGTATCATTCAATAGATGAAGTACTATCAAGATTTGAACAGCAAACCGTAAATTTCACTCATTCATACTGGTATCCTCCAATGGAGCACTTCCCCCATCTGGATCAATAGACAGAAATTGGAGATTTCATCTTACCGTGTGAAAAACGTAAAACTGCGGAGACAATTGGGTATCAAGTGCAAATATCTGTCAGATCACAGTGATCGTACCTTCACCATCTGATGGAGCATATGGAGACTTCCGATATCTTGTTTGTTGTTGTGTGGGCTAAGAGGCATAAACCATAGTGCACCCAATTAAAATGTTGGCACACAAAACTGAGAGATGCAGCAATACATCGGAGGAAAAAGTAAAGGCATCTTTCTAAGCCTTAATAACAGTTAAAGTGAATGGAGAAAGACACTTAGTATAAAAATATATACATATATGTCAAATTTCCAATAGCCTGTGCCTTTATGCAGTCCAGCTAAGAAAGAAACAAAGAATTGCTAATTTTAATCAGTAAAATAAAGCTAGCCATTACCACCAAAAGGATAAAAGCCTAGCACAAAACTAATATCTTCAAAACATGAAGAGCCAGATCACTGACCAACCAGAAGTACAAATAATAAATTCCTCATCATATTCTTTTGATTTCCACAAGAACTATGCAGAAATAAACTTCTAATGAACAGGATGTGAAACTGGGGATGATAGGAATTCAACATAGACTGGAAGAATGGATCAGTAGCATAACATATTACACGTTTAGCATCGGTAATATTGTTACGTTTTCACAAACAATGGGGATCATCTCTTTCCACTGCTCACCATAAGACAAAAGGATCAACCGTAATGCAACAGTAACAATAATGACAGGAAAATTCACTAGGTGCATTAGGCATATGCTTGTGCCATTTGATAAGACAATTGGAAAGGAAATCTCAAGGTACCGATTACCCATTATTACCCGTTAAAAACAGCAACAATAAACAAAACCATCAGATCAATGCACATGATGGTCCAGAAATCAAAATTACTACTCATTTTGGTGACACAACACCATTCAAAGACAAATCGTTATTCACTGGTGTTGCACAATAAACAGGCAGTTGCAGATAGATGGATTCATCAGCAAACTCTTCGTATCAGTAAGTCATATTATTAATTTAGAAGCCCTGAATTAGCATAATCATCCAATTAAGCCTCTAGGTACAGTTTGATCGATACAGTAAGCAATTTTTATCTTGAGATCATTGACCAACTAAAAAGATGACTGCACAATTTGTACACAGGCCAAAAGAAAATTCATTTTATGTTGTGGTTGGAACAGTTGTCCACTTTATGACAGTTAAATGTCATAACCGGTACAAATATGAATCTAATTTACCAAATTGAATTTAGAGAGTTTATTTGCACAAACAGCATAAACTTTGAAACAGTTATCAAGCTTCACTTACAATTGTTAAAAAGGGTAACGAAGATGTTTTTTTGGACATGTGATGGTGCAAAAATGCCAGGTCTAGTAGATAATTAGATTACGAAAAGTCTACCCTTTTGGAATGTAGATAGGAATGTTTCCCTAATTATTTGAATCTTCTGAGGAGGTATAAATTCCTTTGAAATTTAAGAATTGAGGGCTACATTTATAGTTAATTAGCAAATATTAAGAAGTTATAAGTAGATTCTATTCATACCTCTATTGCCTACCTCACATCCCAAAAACTACCATAAGCAAGATTGTTATAGTTAGAGAACTTTATTGGTTGCACAAATCTCTATGCTGGAAATGCATCACTTTACCTAGAGTTGGACATCATGAAACTATCTTTACAGACCTACCTAATCTAATCATTGGTAAGAGCTACGCCACTTTCCTGTTCTTTTATAGATTTATCTTCAAGCATTTCCACAAATCCTATCTTTGCATTCACATTTTTATGAAATTCATCTTTGTCACAAGACTTTTTGCTACCCAAACTTGTACACAAACACGATCTAATTTCTATAAAAACTTAATGTCATTAGTTTCCATCAAAATTTTCAATTCAGAAATGAAATTTGACATAAATTTGAGATGTGCATACTTTTGACAAGGTTGAACATCACGAAAAACAAAGAAAATCAAGTTTTCTAGCCAACAAAAGAGGATCAGATCTATTAAAAGACAGTGGAGTAAGCTTTGAAGCATTATAAGATGAAGTGGGAAATCACTTTATTAGAAATAGAAGTCATTGCACTGATGTAAGTCAGATGGCATAAACTGATTCTTTTGTCCTCAAATATTGTTAAAATTACAAATTTAAGACCAATATAAAAAATAATATAGCCAAAAGTTGCTAAAAAGCACTTAAAAACATGTTGTACGTACCTAGCCTTGACATCATAATGACTTATATTTCTTTTTCACTGCCTTCTACAACTTTTCAAAGATTAAAAGAACAAGTTGCAGAATTTGCCATTTGTTTTAAAATTTCCAAATTATTTATGTTACCACAAGGACACGTTGCAATTTGCCTTTTTTTTTCCCCAATTTTTCAAGTTGTTCATGTTATCACAAGAACAAGTTACACAGCTAAACCTCGTCAGTTTTTCAATTTATTCATGCATGTATAACAATAATATATATTCACAACTAGTTATCTGTACATTGTAATTACAACTTATCTACAAAAGATTTCATGAAATAGCAAGAGGAGTAAAGCATATAAAAAGCCACGTGTACAAAAGAGATGCAAACACAATCAAAATGCAAAAGATTATAACTATTTCAAGCATTGAATAAGATACTAATAAGAAATTCTATTTCAATTGGCAATTTTAGGATCCATTATCATGCTACTATGACAACCAAAAGATGCCTATCCTTAGAGGACTCCTAATCTCTCGAATGGCCCTCAATGAAATAATCTGTTCAACTTATACATAGCATTAATTAGAGCTCAACCTTCTAATTTAGCTACATATCATTTTATAATCTATATTAAGTACACCAGCAAATACAAAACTCCCACCACACAGTATTGACCACTACCTACCAATTCAAAAAAATCAAACATAATACTGATTCCGTAACGATTAAAAAAATAACTACAGTAAAAAAAAGTCATGGAGGAAAAAAAGAGTAAAAGGGCACTTCAATCAGAACTAGAATCAAGTACTGTTTTCTATTCAATGCCAAAGAACAGGTAGAAGATCAAGGTTTAAAAAAAAAAGGCAAGGATCAACATAAGCCACGAAATCAATACCTGTAATTTGGGCCTAAGGGCTTCAAGAGGGCCTTTGGGCTTTTCAACACCTTGCTGTTATATAAGGCGCGAAACTATATCAACTTTACATTGATTCCATTTTCCAACATTCCCCATAAGCCAACAATTTCAATTGCACTGGTAAAGAAACACGTCTATTATAGCCAATACCTTGCCAAGTGCCCAATCAGCAGAATCAAAGTAAGCACGTTCGTGATCCTAACCATGAAAAACTAATCACCAAAACAAAACTATCACAATGCAAAGCTCACAGAAAAGATATGATCAGATCCAACCACAAATTACCTTAGAAATAAGTGGCGGTTTCTTGGGCATTATTCCTCCATATTTTTTCTTTACAGCTGCCTCCTAGTGAAATGAAAAGAAATCAAAATAAAAACCCATATCCAAGAAGAAGAGACTCTATCTCAGAATCAAAGCTTTCTCTGTAGCTGATGAGTTTTAATCTTCAAAAACATAAACAAAACGGAAGTAGAAACCTCGTCTTGAGAAGATGGCATGGAGACCCTATACTCAGGAGCACCTCCATCAACCTGTTCTTGCTCCTTCACATCCTCCATACCTGCCATACTGTAAATTACATTCAAGAGAAACAAAAATCACAAAAGAAAGATATTGAAAGATAACTAAGAACATAAAAGGCAACAAATTCACAGATCAGCAATCATCACAAAAGAATGATATTGAAAACAGAACTACGTACATAAGAGCAACAAATTCCCAGATCCGCAGTGACAGTTCATTAAAATCTAGATGACATTAAGTAAACAATAATGAAATGAAGAGAGAATTACAAAATCATAGAGGGAAAATTTGTAAGAATCGAGTATCCATACCTCGTAATCGAGAGAAAAGTAAGAGGGATTTAGGGATCGAAAAATGAAGGTGCACGTGATCGTGTATATAGGTTGGATTTGACGTCAGTAACAATCACGTGGCGCAAGTCCTATCGTAGTAATGATCGTTGGATGAACGTGGTTCCAGCTTCCATCCATTGGTATACGTAGATATGTATATTAAAGTGTAAGTTGTTCTTGAATTTGTAATATTTACTAGAATAATCAAAATAGTAATAAAATATTTATAAATTTAATTTATTATAAAATTAAGCTGCTGTTAATATTATAATTATCAGGATTAATGTGCCCACCATATAAATATAATTTACTAACGAATAAGCATCTATATGACAAGAAAAAAATACATCAATAAAAGATTGTGGTCAATGAGAATAAATTATTGGATACAGATATAATAATAAAATTATTTAAAAAGTTGTTTGTTTGAAAATGTGTAGTGAAGAAAGTTCCCTCCACGAAAATTTGATAATAAATAGATTTATTAAATAAAATGAATGAAAGACCTGAGTGAGATAATACTAACAAATTTTCTTAAACAAAGACCTAAGTAAGATGATTTAGGAGAAAAAAAAAATTAAATAAGCTTACTTAAGCAAATTTTCTTAAATAAAGATCTAAGGTAAGCAATTTAGGCAAATTGTCTTTAAAAAAAGGCCTAAATGAAGTGACTTAAGCAAAAGACCTAAGTGAGGTGACTGTTGGGAAACCAACCATGATTAAACTACTAGTGCAGTGGAAAAAATAAAAATTTTTGCGTTTTCTGATTGTATCACAATAATTGAATAACTTAAAAAATATGAATCATAAAATAAAGGAATCGTACTTAATTCAAAATTCCTATTAAAGCCTTTTCGAAACCTTTATCACAATAATTGAATAACTTAAAAAATATTAATCATAAAATAAAGGAATCGTACTTAATTCAAAATTCCTATTAAAGCCTTTTCGAAACCTTTTTGATGTCAACTAATAGTTATTTATGTGTCCAGCCTCTAATAGTATCAACAGAGTAGTAAAAAGAAATTTAACTTTTTGAGAAGAAATAAACAGGAGTACTAGCTATGTTATGCTTATTCTTATATATAGAAAAAAAAAAAAGCACTAGGGTTTTATGTTTATTAAAATTAAATATTATAATTATAATTATAATTAAAGTCAAACTCTAATTATAATTTAATCTAATTTTAATAAAATCAAATATCTCATATTTGATCTCTGAAGTTTCTTAAACTTCACAATTAAGTCCAATTTATTTTCTATTTTAACTATTAGGTTCTTAATAAGTTGGAAATGATTATAAATTGAAATATTATTTCATAATTAGAATTAAATAAAATAAAACTCTTTTTAATTTATCTTTAACTCCCCAATTAAACAATTTGTCATTATAGGTTAAGATTAACGTCTAGCAATGTGTCATGACTACTCAAATATTGAGTATACTAAAGTGGTTTGACTTAATGTATTTATGCATAGTTATGATATTTAATTTAACTCTTTCATCATTTGATTTTTTTATTAAAAAAATTGATTGATAAACGATTAAAGTTCCAAAAGTGACCCTTGAAGGTTTGATTCCAGACCCTAACCTTAATATGGTTGGTGGAACAATACTTAACAATCTTTTAAGAACTCAATTTACAATAAGTCATAGACCTAAGACAACTTACAACATGTCACATGCATATTTGCTTAGAAATAAGACAGTTTTAGATCCTCCATTAACTAACTAGATTTTCATCACAATGGTCGCAAAACTGCAGATGATGAATTGCTCTCTACTGCTAGAGGTAACTTCCTTAAGGATAACTTTAGATTGTCTTTCTTTTCTTTTGAATCTCCTCCAATTCCTCTCCCTTCGTAACTCTTGCATTGTCACTCCTAATGCAACAATACAAGCAGCCTTCACAATTAAATGACATAGCCTCTTGATCTTATAAGGACTTTGAATAGTTACATTCAAATAATACATGGTTTCTAGTCTCCTCCATATTAGAGTAGAGAACACAAGTATTTTCAAGAGATAGGTAGGTCAACCTTTCTATAGTGTTGAGTCTATTATGCATAGCTAACCACAACAAGAAACTTGTACTTAGTTAGAGATGCTTATCCCAGAAAACCCTGAACCATCCAGTAGTTGGTTCCTTCTCTTATTGCTTACTCAAGCACATTTTATTAAATATTTTTTGTAGGGGAATATAATCCTTTTAATAGGTGTCATCCATGTTAGTGTTAGGAGAGTATGGAGGAAGCAAATGCTCCATTTTAGAAATCAAGTCAATCCATATCCCATCGACTATAAGTTAGCTCACCTTAGCTCAAAGAGGTAATCCATCAAGAGCTCTAATTGCAATTCGGTGCTAAATGAGTGAACCAACTCTCGTCCAATTGTTATACCATATTGAGGCATTGATCCCTTTTACATCCCTATAAGAGATACATGACCTTATACGGTGCCTTAACTTCATTAGCTGACAGAAAAATCAAGAATTACCAGGATTTGGGATTAATAACCAAATACTCGTCTCTTTTAGGATGTAGTTATGATGCCATTTCATCTAAAGGGACTCTCTATCCAACAAAATTATCCACAGTTTGTTCACTGTAAATACTTTGTTACCTCTTGATTGAATTTAGTACCAATCCACTTTATCAAGTGGCTTACGTATGACTGAACATTTCACTTCAACATTACCCTCATTTGTTTTTGAATTGTTCTATACGAACTTTCACATCCTACTATCAATGGATTTAATAAGTCCATTAGAAAGAAAGTGATGGGAACTCTAATAAATGTGCAATAAGTTAATAATAACCTTCAACAATTAAAGTTTGCCTCTATATGATAAAGCTCTATTTTCCCAGGAGCCTAACCTCTTCTAGATTTTCTCAATTAAGAGGATTCGTTCATTGAAAGTAAGCCTTCTATTTGATATAGGAAGTCCCATATATAGCATTGGTGGAGATTTCCCCTTCATTCCTTTGATTTCAACAATCATATATGCGAAATGATTAGAACTAGAGATAAAAACAAAATGACTATTATTATGATTCACTCCCAATCCTAATGTATCTTTAAAATGTTGTAATGTTTCAATTATTAATGACACTGATGTGTGCCTAATTACATTTACTCCACAAAATTACTGATTAAAGCTATGAAATGATTAAGATACTCATTTTGGTTCATATTTAGTTTTAGGTACAATTTGGAAGATCAAGAGCTAAAATAAGTTAAAAGCACATTCTTTAAGCCATCCTCTTGATGTTCAAACTCCTTTGTCTTTGTGAAACAAGAAGGAGATGGATTAGGGTAAAGATGGGATAAGAAAATGCAAGAAAAAGAACATTTCAACATGACCTGCAAGATACAGTCACGTATCCACTTACGCGACCATGTATAAATTTAAATCATGCACATTTTGAAATGCACAGTTAGATACACGGTCGTGCATCTAATTGTGCATCTCCCTAGAATCCTAATTATTCATATAAATAGATTTTTGAGAGGCCAAAGAAGGGATGAATCATTTTTGGAACACAAAAGGAGGCAGAAACCTCACTTCTTTGGGACCTGTGGAGGGCTAATCTTCCTTCTTCCAGTTTATAAGGGAAATCAAAGCTGAAGAACTCATTTTGACATCTCTTCTTTGTGTATTATTGATTCTCTATCTGTTTAGAGATTGTTTATGTTATTCTTAACTTAATGTTTGGGTTCTCAATGGATTGTTTATGTGTGAACCCATTGCTAGAATTTGGAATACAATACGTAATAGTTGTATTTTAAATTCTTTTTTGATAAACTAATGATGATGAATCATTAGGAATAACAAGAAAAAGGTTAAATGGACCAAGCTTGTGTAGTTGTAGCCTAAATTAATTTATTTTCCTAGTTCATAATACGACTGTCCTACTAAATCCAGAAAAATTATTCCAAGTTATTTGATAGCTAGGTTTATTTAAAGAGCTTATTTTGATTAAACAAAACCTAAGGGAGAACTGTGGCTAACAGAACTTATTGTTATCTTACGATTAATAGTTTCTAAAAGAGATATGAAATCAATAAGACGATGAAGTATGTTTATTTATGTATAGGTTGAGATTGAACAAAAAACCAGATTCCAAATTCATTCATCAATTTTCTCACTTTTCTGCTGTTTCATTTGATTTTCTTTCTTTAGTTCAATTTTACTTTATTTTGTCTTTTAATTCCAACTAAACCGCCATTTATTTCCGAAACATCAATTCTTTTCATTACAAAAGTTTCACGTACATTCTCTTTGGATATAATCCCTACTTACCACTACTATAAATTTTAGTGTGTAGAGTTAAGTTTTATTTTCTAGTGCATTCGACACGCATCAAGAATTTTGGTATCATTACCAATGAGTGAAATGCTTTAGATTTAGCTTTTGATTTCAATTGTTGTTTTGTATATATTTGTTTATAAGGAGTTTCATGTTTGTTAGTGTTTGTGTATAAAAGGAACACTGCGAAGGGAGTATGTCAATGCTATTGGGGGAAAGGTTTCCCATAACCTATGTTCTCAATCCTATAACCTAGGTTTGAGAGATCACTTGAACCCTAGTTATGGAGAAGATTGCTAACAACACTGCTTCCTAGATAGGTTGTAGGGTGCACAACAATTACCATAAAGACCAAAAACCTATTATTCTAACTCAGGTACATCTATAGAAAACTTAGTTAAGTCTATTGCTACTAATACTCTGAAATTTCATCAGGATGTGAAACAATTCTAGCAAGATACAAAATCTAGATTCCCGAACTTGGTAAGCAAGATGGGTCAGATAGAGGTAATTATCAACCACCTAGAATCACAAAACGGAGGGAAGCAACCATCTTAACATGAGGAGAATCCAAGGAATGTTATTATGGTAACCTTATGGAGTGGAAAGGAGCTTGAGAATCTTAAGAGGACTACTCAAGGGATTGCTAGTGAAGAAAAAGTTAGAAAGAAGCTTGAAGAAAAAAAAGGATATATCATTTAGCTCAAAGGTAAATACTAAGTCCTTAATTGTTGTTAAGACTAATCCTTCACCTTTACCAAGCAAGTTAGAGAAATTAAACAAGGAGGAAAAAAATATTGGAGACTTTTTGAGAGTGTATGGATTTAGTACTAGAGATTAAGAGTTTGAAGATGGGGAAGACACTAAATGTGAGTGGTTAGCAACTCAGACCTTATCTTGAAGAACCTCAAGTGGAAAATGTAGAAGGGAAGACACCTAAGTTAAGTTTTTCTTTTCATTTACATTTTTGCATTTGTTGTTTTGTTAAATGCTTCATTTCTTACATTTAAGGTTACATTAGGGACAATGTGACTTTTAAGTTTGGGGGTAGGGATTATAATATTTGTTCTTAAGTTTTTTGTTTATTATGTGCATGTGTGTTTTTAAGTGTGTTTGTTAAAAAGAGAGAGAATCAAATCAAATCAAATCAAACATTTTCTCTTTTTTTATTGCTTCTAGGACAATATAGTCATAATTAGAGAGTATAATTGACTTGAAAAATTCATGGTAACTTAAGCATGCACTTCTACTCTTGTGATTGGTCAATATACATTATCTTTAGAAAAGTAGTGACTAGTGGGTAGACACAAGCCAGTGAGATTTTGAGCTTTTACAGAGTGATTGCCTTTTGTTTATTTGTGACATTCATGACATGTAAATCCTGTCTTTACTTTGATTGTCTATTTGAGACCACATTTTTATCACATGCATTAACATGAAAATGATATAGGCATTCTTTTTACAAGTTACATTAGCCAAATAGCCTACCAATCAATATGATTTTTCCTTTTCATAAGCCCCTTTGATCATTATTTACCTTTTCCTTTTATGCTAACCATATTTCATGCTTTTAACCTAACTAAATGTCCTACCCAAGCCTTAAAGCTAGTGGAGCATTTTTTGATTGTTGATGGTTGTAGATGCACAAAAGTATAAGTATGGGGGTGTGCATATATACGGGTTGGTTATAATTTATGGAATGCCATTTTATGTCATATCAACCAATTCCAATGTTGATGAAACTTCCTTCAAATTTTATATAAAGAAATAAAGGAAAAATAAAAAATAAAAAGAAAAGCAAAGCAAAGCAAAGAAAGAAAATATGTTTAAATAAAATTATCAAGGATAAAATACATTTATGTTGCAAAGTTATTCGTAATTAGTTTTTCTTTCTAAAGTTGTATAAAAAAAGGGTTATTTGACTATGATGTGAATGAGAGAGATGTTGTTTCTGAAGGGTCACTCCTTATGGTTGCAATGTGTAGTTTATCAACAATTTTTGTAAGTAATTCCTTCTAATTCCTTATGCTTTATGAGGTTTATGGTGTGAGAGATTGAATATGAGTTGTGAAACATAGTTCTTTCATTCATCATAGTTGATGGTACCTAGTTTTGAAAGAATATTGATTTTTTTGCTTGATGTTCCATTGAGTGTTTTTCTTACTTTACTAGCTTTGATGGTTTTTGCACTATACTATCTAAATACATCTCAACTTAACCCTTGCCCACATTATAACCTTAAAAAGTCTTTTGATTCATGATTATGCATGCGAATCCTAGTGGTGAAGAACTGAAATGATATATAAAGTCATGAAATGTCTTGATTATGAATGGTGTTTGAGTGTACCTATAAATCTATCTTATTCTTAAGCACATTTTGTCAAAGTTTACCCCTAAATTGCTTAGAATCTGAAGGAAATGATTGTTGATTGACCATGAGTAGAGGAATTTAATGTTTAGTTCTTGCCTTTGTTTTGTAAGTTATTTCTCTTTTCTTATGACTATCTATTCTTGGAAAATATGGAAAATGTGGAAGTGTTTTAGTTTGTGACTTTGATTTTGTTGTTTTGCTCGAAGATGGTCAAAAACTAAGTGTAGGAGAACTTGATGTGTGCTTAATTGTTTATACATTTACTATACAATACTTAGTGATTAAAGTTATGAAACGATTAAGATACTCATTTTGGTATACAATTTGGAAGTTCAAGAGCTAAAATGAATTAAAAGCATATTCTTTGAGTTATCCTCTAAAAGCATAGTCTTTGAGTCAACCTCTTGATGTTCAAAATCCTTTGTCTTTATGGAACGAGAAGGAGATGGATTAGGGTGAAGATAAGATAAGAAAATACAAGAAAAAGAACATTTCAACATAACCTATAAGATACACGGTTGTGTATCCACTTATGCAGCCATGTATAAATTCAAATCATGCACATTTTGAGATGTATGGTTGGATGCACGGTTGTGCATTTAATTGTATATCTCCCTAAAACCCTAATTTTCATATAAATAGACACTTAAGTGGTCAAAGAAAGGATGAATCATTTTTGGAACACCAAAAGAGGCAAAAACCTTACTTCCTTCGGATATATTTTATTGTGGAAAAGTGCTTTCATACTGATTTATATAATTATAAACTCCTACAAAAGTAAAACTCGATACAAGTTAGAAAAACAAAATAAATTGTAAATATATTTTAAAATTATTGACTATTGTTTGAATTGAGAATCCATAAAATGCAAGTGATGATGAAAGGCTTTCATGTATTAAAATATACATGAAGAAGGATTTTGAGATGAGCAATAAAGAAATAACAAAACAAAATCTTGAGAAAATTAAATGACATGCTATGAATTTTATAGTTTAACGAAAAATGCATTATTTTGAGAATCTTTGAGTGAGAAAATTCTCGTCCTTCTCACTAGTTCTCCTAACTCTTGATCTCTTTTTGGTTCCTGCTTCTTAAGATATGGAATCCCTGCCCATCATACTCTCATCCCTTTCGTCTCCTTCCTCACCCACATCCATCATTCTTAGCTTTTCTGATTTCTCCTTCTGCTACCTTTTGTATTTTTTTATAAACTACTAAACAAGGGCATTTTATTCTTTGTGCACTCCACTTTTCAATCCTAACTTGCTAGGTTACCATTTTGGGAATGGATTTTTAAACTTTTCCTTTAAACCCCTAAGCTGTTTCTTTTTTTAACTAATGTTGTGCCATAATTTAGACTTTGGATAGACAAATAATTTGGAAGGACATCTCCACCCTTCTTCCTCATCCCTTAAGCATAACCCTAGTAAACATCCACCCCTTACTCTCCCTTATGCCTAAATGCCCTTAGTGCTTCTAAAGGAATTTTGTTCACCACTCCCTTTACCCTTGCTTCTACTTTTGGAACTAGTACCCCACCTTAGGTATCCTCTTTATTATATAGTCTTGCTAAAGAGAGCCAAGAGACTTCTAGTAGGAACACTTGATCGCAAGTGGTAGGCGATAATTCCCCTAGTACCATAATCTCATTCATAACTCAGTCTTTAGAAAATGACACTGGGATAATCTCCTAATATATGAAATTCTTGAAAGTTAGAGCATTAAAGTGGTTAAACCTTCTGGTAGGTTACTTTACAGAGAAAAGACCACCCTTCCTTACAGTAAAGTCTTGGGAAGAAGGTAAATAGATTAAGCTTAGGCCAGAAAGAGTGCTCATTAAACAATTGGACTTTTTATGATCTTTCTAGGCTCAAAATCCAATGCCAACAAAGTCCTCAAGCTAGGCCCATAGCATTGCAAGGGAAAGCCCATCACCTTATAACCTTAAAAGCCTAACATGGAACTAGATAGGAGCAAACTTAAGACAATTCCAATTTGGATTTAATTCTACAACATAGCTTTATAATATTAGAGAACAATTGGACTTAGTTACATAGCTAGATCCAATTGGAAGCCTTTGTTTATGGATGAGAATACTATAGCTTTGGGAAGAATGGTTTACACTAGGATTCATATTGAAGCTAAAATTAGCAAGTAACTCCCTAAAACTCTCAAGCTCAAAAGACTATATGCTAAAGGAAACTTAGAGGTATCTTCCATTTTTGTCATATACCAATGGAGACCCTGAGCAATAAGCAAATGTGAATGGAAGCCCATTGGGGAAATTTTTAAGAGGGAAGATTACAAAGAGCTGATGTTAAATAATATAGAAAAGCTACTAAGAAATGTCACAAATAATGACAAAGTTGGGACATTGTAAATGAATAAGGTAGATAAATAACAAGATCTTCCTTAATTGAACAATAAGATTGACGAACATATAGTTATGAATCCTAAAATTCTAAAATTGGGAAAAGATCGGTGTCTTAAGTTGAGTTAGGAAACTAGATAGAAGAAGCTCTTGTAATGCCCAACTTATAGGAAACTTTTACCTTTGTGTTAAGTGGATCATATAGGAAGAAGGCTAAAGGGAGTAAGGCTACTAACTAGCCTCTTTATATCTATCCTTATATAGGATGTTAGAGGATTAAACAACTAATAAGGAAAACTTTGTACAAGATTATATATAAACAATAAAGTTATAAATCATTAGTCTTTTAGAAGAAAAAATTAAGGAAAAGAAATGAAAAATAATATGGTCCATTCATGACAACTGGTGTCTATTTACCAACTATGGTGCACATAATAATGACAGGATTCATGTGGCATATAACCATAACCTTATAGAGGTTACTAATGACTATTTTAATGCTTAAGCAATCCATATCTATGTTTTTGGAAAATGACTAGTCAGAAAGTTTGCATAAACTTTATGTATGCAGCTAACTTTGCTTTTCAGAGGAAAGAGCCTTGTAATATGTCTTTAGGGATAAATGAGCCCTCGTTAATCATAGGTGACCTTAATTACACCCATTACCCTTTTGAATCTGATGGTGAAATGGATTCTAGACGTCACGTATGTAATTGTTATAAGGATTACTGCTTAAAATATTGAAAATAACCTCTCCTTCAAGTTCTATAAAAAATGTAACACAGTGAAGACATTTGGATTTGCAGATGACCTACCAATGTTTTATAAAGTAAACCCTAGCTTAGTTTTTACACTCCACAGCTGCATTAAACAGTTCTCAAAGTTCTTTCATATTGAAGTGAACACTAAAAAAAGTTTTTTAATGGTTTCTAGGGATGTAGATCATTGTACTATTGAATTACCTTCCTTAACTGGGCTGAGAATTTTTCAACCTTTCTTCATTTAGCTAGGGGTACCTATCATTGCAACTAGACCTTCTTATGAATATTGTAAAACTCTATTTAAAATGGTTGAAAGAAGAATCAATTAGTGGTGTAACAAAAGCTTATCATATGCTTGAAGATTTTAGCTAATCAAATTAGTCCTTAGTAACCTCTACTTTTATTGGAATTTTCATATGGTTTTGCCTAAAGAAATGGTCAAAGATATATAGAGAATGTTGAGGAATTTCTTACAGAGTAGGGGTTCTTATAATAATTTAGGAGCCAAAATCGATTGGAAGGAAAAATTTAGACCTAATAATCGGGGAGTCTAAGTTTAAGATCCATTAAAACCATAAGCAAAGTCTTCCTTATAAGAAAATTATGGAAGTTATTAATTGACAAAAAAAATATAAATGCAATGAATGCACATACATCATTTAAAAAATCAAAGCCACTGGGAATTCAAGCCTAATATGAATATCTCTTGGGCAATACATAGCATACTCAGTTTAATAGAAGTTCTTTATAGAAAAGTTAAGAGCATAGTTGATAGTGGCAAGAAAACATGGCTTTGATTTGACAACTTGAGTGATTATAGCCTAGAATTTTTCATCTAAAGTACATACTAAAACCTAATGTAAAGGTTATGCATTTCATAAAAGGAGATGAATGGTACATTTGATTCAAAAGGCTTGAATGCTTGTAGTAAGCTCTGCCAAATTACATTTTAAGGCAAAATTTGGAGGATATAGTATTATACATCAGGCATTCCTCGAGTATATTCACTAATAAGATAGCTTTTGAGCTACTCCTTTAAACTTCCTTTAAGTTTTCTTGGTATTGACTAATTTGGTTCAAAGAAAACACTCTAAAGCTAGAATTTGTCATATAGTTAGCCATTATGAAAGGATGATAGTGGTAGATTACATAATGTTTTAGTGGGTAGTTTAGTATGTGTTTAGTTGTTAAATTGAATATGTTGGACCCCGACCCTTTTTCTTGAAAATTTGAATTATTAAATGAAATTAAATGAGGAAATATAGTATGATTTCTT
>JAOTAX010000002.1:29920667-29952170 GCA_025629825.1 Erythroxylum guanchezii
TAAATTAATGACCCAATTCTAAAAATAAATAATTAAACAAACAACCAAGCATGAATAAATCATTAAGCAAATAATAAGTAAAATTTTAAAACAAATTGGGATCCAACAACTCATATCCTTAAGATCATGTTTGCATTCATAAGAACACCTTTATTCCTTTATCATATCGTAATTTCCAGATTTGGAGACATTGACATCAAAACAATACATTCTTTAAGTTATGACATCAATTAACAACCTAAACTTATCAAACTCTTAACTAATTAATCAAGTAACAATCTAGATTCATTCCAAACCTTAATCAGGTCCAACTACACCAATTTAGAGTGACTTTTCCTCACCTGGTTCAACATGTACACAAGGCTGAAATTAACATTCCAGAAGTAGGCTCATGATCGTGGGGGACCATGCCACAATCATGCACTAAGGGCCACAAACGTGCACTATCTTTCTTCCTTCAATTCTGCACAGATTTCACATACTTAGAGATTATCACTATCACTTGAATTTTTCCATAATTCATGTCCTTTAAAGCTACTTCATTTCATGCTAGTCTAGCTTCCATATGGTTACATTAAATCTCACAAAAATCTGCTCATTTGTTTCATTACCATTCACTTCATACCATCATACATGCAGTCCTAACTTTTCCAGATTTGAAAACACTTCAATAATACCTATCTTTAGCATGAATTCATCATCAATTATACTTCAAATCCCAACTTAAATCATCCATATAACAACCCATAAACTACTATTATCATGCACCCAAAAATAGAACAGAAGGTACCCCTTTCATTCATCATTTTCTAGGACAATTTCAACACCAATACCACATTCAATCTATCCCTAATCAGTAATCATAATTTTTGATAACACATGCCACAATAGATCAGTACTTCACTTACTTGTTCAGCTCAGATGCCACCTCAATTTATCAAGCCTGCTTTGCCTTACATACATGCAAGAATATCTCAGGAACAATAAGGGAGTAGGGTGAGTTTCAACAGAGACAAGAAGAAGACAGTAGAATATAGCTATCTTTGTGAAGAAATTGACAAAGGTTTTGAGGTGGTAATGGATAAAATTTAAAGCAGGAACTCAAGATGTGAGGGAGGAGTGAGTTTCGATAGTGAGAGGGAGAAAAAGGAGAGAGTTATAGCAGAATACAATGAAGATGATTATGGAAATGTCTATATCGTATGGTGTAGGTGTAAAATGAGTTTAAGGACACTTGTCAAATGTCTAAGCCAGCTTCATGTCCACTCTTCAGGCTGCCAAATGTCACTTAGTTCTTCTGCCATTTGTCACTCAATTTTCTAAGCCATTTGTCACTCAAGTCTACTGTCATATGTCACTCATTTTATAGGCTTAGTCATATGTCAACTTGTCTTGCCACTTGAAATTTTTCCTAGTCTAAATGTACATTTTAATCCATCAATCTTCCAATTGTGACAAATAAACTCCAAATTCCTAATTGTAATCCATCAATTCTTTTTATTGGTAAATCAAAATACAAGACATTAGAAATGCACAATTATATCATAATCATTTTGAAACTTTCATGCCCCGGAACTTGTCAATTGATTACAATTTTTCTAAATCAAAATTCATGTGTGTATGCTCGTATTATGCATGTAAATGAAATCATAAAATCATATCCTAAATGCACCAAATTCATTCTAATATGATGTAATTGATGTGACTAAGCAAACTAAATGTAATTGATGTGACTAAGCAAACTAACACTCTAACTCTCAGTAGTTTTGGAAACTGACTATTACAGTAATGTTATTTTTCATATATGACTGTGGTATTTGCAATATGAATGATGATATTTATAATATTGAGGTCATGTATTTTTGTATACAAGTAATGAAATTTTTTGTATATAGTGATGGTATTTCTTTATAAGATTGTGGTCTTTTCAATGTGAACTGGTGATAGTTAACTAAAAAGATAGAGAAAAATTTTATAGAGTAATGATATTTTTTGTAATGAGTGGTGCTATATTTTGTATTGAGTGGTAGTATTTTTTTATAGGATTATAGTATTTGCAATATAAACCGATGGCATTTACAAATTTGATCAAAGTTTTTTTTTTGCAAAGTAATGACACTTTTGTATAAAGTGCCGATATTTTTATAAAAATTGATAATATTTTTAAAAGAGTAATGATTTTTCTATAAAGTTATTGCATTTTAGCATTTGTAATATAAATAGGTGATACTTACAATATTAACTAAAAGGTATTTTTTGTATGTAGTGATAATATTTTTTTGGTATGATATGATATTATTTTTGGTATAATCTAGTAGTATTTTTATATAGTATTGTGGTATTTTTATATATTGTAATAATAATTTTTGCATAGTAACATTGTATTTTTGTATAATATAGTAATATATTAATTTTTATATTTTAAAGACTATCATGAACGGATTCTCAGGATATAATCAGAGCAAGTTATTCTGGGATGACAAGAAGAAAAACATGCTTCATCACCCTTTGGCTAGATATACGATATTAGGAGCTCATATGGTGCCCGTTAATCTAAAACTTTGAATTTTTAATATTTGAGTGTTTAATGCATAGATTTTAATATTTGTTCCACATTAAAATTTCTCTTTTTTTTTCAATCTTACCATGTCACCGTAACTATTGAGTTTGTAATTATTGTGTACTTTAATTTTTAAGATTATAAACAAGTTAAGGAGAACATGAACTAATAATGCCTCTAGATAAAAAAATAATTATAATAAAAAACATAAAAATAAATTAATAATTCAGTTGAAAATTTAATAATGCAAAGGAAAGATTTTGCATTAGCTTATGTGAGGGTTTGTCCAGTTGGAAATCATGTCGAATGGAGCTATGAGGCTCCGCTCTCGCACTCGAAGCTCTCAGGTGATTGGGTTGTTAAGGCTCCTCGTTTGTGGTATCTGAGCCTTCGCTCGTAAATACAGGTCAGACATTGCTGTACCTCTACTCACCTTGCAGACGAACCAAATTTCCATTGATAAGAACCCTGACTTCATCTCAACTGTTTCTCGACCACATAAACAAGAAAAAAAAAAAGGAAAAAGCAATGTGTGATCTTAAGATAGTTTCCATCAAAAGGGAAGAGGAATGCGATGACATTGTCTTTTCCAGTGAGCTTGACCATATTCCGTTAATTCAACGCCGAAAGCTTTTGCCGTCCAGGAATCGAATTACAACAGCGTGAGATGAATTTTTGTTCCCTTTTAATCCTTTACATATTATTACTTTTTTGTGGGGTTGTTGTTAAACATCAACATTGATTGTAGATTTTTTATGTTCGCAGTTTTCATTATGATGTTGTCAATAACGAAGATGGGAGCTTTAATTCACAGGTAATTCACTGGATTACGTTCATTTGCTTTGTTCTTTACCTGGTTTCTTGAATTCATGTCATGCTTTTGTTTCTTTATGCATGAGGTCGTTCGTGTGGATAAAATTTCTTGTATCACTTGTGCTTACACGTAGGGTTGGCCAGTTTGGTACTCAGTGTTTCGCCCGACAGTTATTTTAGAAGCATGCTATTAAAGGCATGCTTGATGAAAGGGTTGAATGTGTTATTTTCATAAGTAAGTGGAATCTTTTGAGTGATAATTTATGCTATCGTGTGCTGCCATGTGATGGACAGGCCAATAACTCATAAATGGGCCAAAGCTACTTTCCTTAGAAGGCGGATTATCTGATACTTGTTGCCTATTTTTTTTAATTCTGAACTATTCAATTTATTAAATCCTCTTGGCATAGGATGCGATGACATGCTTGATTATTATGTGAATGTTGAAATTGGATGTTTGATAAAATTACCATGTCAGTTGTGAAGAGAAGTTTCGTTCCAAATGTATAGTGCTTTGAATGGTTGTCTAGAACCTTTTGGCAATTTCGTTTTTTTTTTTTTTTTTGCCTGGGACCTTTTACCTTTGTGTTTTCAACAACATATAAATATTTGTTTTGCAGGGGCCTTCTCCTCAAATCGTCTGTGAAGCAATAGATCAACACTTGTTACATCAACAAAATCAAGAGAACAAGAATTCCTTAAGTGATGCTGGTAAAGTTGAATGTGATAGAGGCTTGTACCCTGTCTATTATGATCAATTTTCAGAAAATGCTACTGGCCAAGACTTGGATATCTCAACATTTTGCATTAGTCAGGGTAGTAAAGTATACACTACTTCAGATCAGGTAATATCTACAATAGTGTCGTGTTAATTTGGTTGAACTGGAGAAAACCAATATGATTGCTTGTTACTTTTACCTAAAAGTTGGTGGTCTTGGATAAACAAGCCAAAATAAAGAAAGCTTTACTAATGTCTTGTAGAGATCATTAGATGAAAGGCGAAGTGGTTCTGTTGACACTCATCAGCAAGTGGCAAAACTCAATAGCAGTCTCACCAATGTATTTGCCAATGAACTGGATCACATTACACTTAAGCAGCGGTTAAGAATATTACTTAGAAGGTGATATCTTGCTTTTTGTGATAGCTGTCTCCAGTATTTTATCAGCCCTCGAATCAAATTTAAATTTGTCTCATTTGGTATCGTAATTTATTTGCTGCTACTAACTATTGTGTTTCTTTCTTAATTTTGTTTATTTTAGGAAAATGCTGAAGGCCACACAGCTAGAATTGGAGGTACATGAGTTCTATCTTGTCTAAGTAATGATCATGGAAGCAAAAATGCATAGATATTGAGCTGATGGAAATAGATCCCTTCACTTGTTAAGATACCAAATCTAGGCCCACAACTGTCTATATTTTGAACGAGAACATGAGTGTAAATTCATGTTTATTATGACTTAGTTTGTTAAAATTTCATGCATGCTCCATCATATGTTTATATTTCCATTGTTCTGTACTTCAAAACAGATAGACTGAGTAACGATAAGTAAATTGTCTTTCAAACCACAATGATCAGTGCATCATTGCTTTGATAGATTAAGTAAGATTGGAAGTGGATGGTTAGCAACATGGCTACAGATAATATGATACTGCAGAATTATGGTTGTCTACAGTGGTGATACATTGATTTGCAGTTACACTGTTCATTGTATATGATCACAACTTTCTTTTCTAGAAGGATCCTGTTGTATTGCTATTGTATTGAAACAGAGCAATTTCTGCTACTTCTCCTAGGGAAAACCAATGGGATGGAACTTAAACCATGGAAGAGATTATTTGCCTCCCAACCCAAAAAACCTGCCTTGTTCAAAGCAGATGAATTCAGTCAAGGTGAAGACTGAATTGTTGGAAGACGATGAATTGCAGAACTTAGTCGATAATGAAATAGTTGAGTTATCAAATATTTTACCAATGAAGGTTGAAGTGAATGAACTTTACAAGGACAACAAAGACCATATGCAGTTGGGAGATAGAATAAAGATAGAAACAGATGGAGATTTTGAATCTGATGTCTTAGGAAGATTTCAATGCTTAAGGAAAGGTGTTCCTTTAAATGTTGAGGGTGATCAAGGTTCTTCTGAAGTTCCAAATCCAGTGAAGAGCAGCCGTCCTCGGAAAAGGAACAAGACTGCCACGTAATAAATTTTCTTCATTTCTTTCTCTTCCCCCTAATGGCTTTAATATTAATACCCAGTATCGATAATTGTTTGTTACCCAAAAACTTCAGTGATTCAGTTGAAACAGCACTGGAAGAAGATGCTCCTGGTCTTTTACAGGTAAAAATACTGAGTTGTCCTTTCCTTTCTTGAAGAAATAAGATAAACTATGTGTCAATGTTGTCAGGCCCTAATTGGTCAAGGTGTAAATGTGCATGAAATTTTGCTTTATGGAGAAACTGAGAATGATGAAGCTATAGATGAATCATTCATTGAAGACAGCTTTGCTGAATTTGAAGCTGTAATGTCAAAGGTTGGCAGCTTTGACTTAGACTTTGATGTCTATTGATTTATGTTTCTTCTGGTTAGCATAGGACCTATGTAACATTATGTATTTGTTTCATCATTTTCTCGGTCTATGGTTCAACATCACTAAATGGTTATCATTTCATATTAGGCATTTACACTGAGGAGCATGTACTGGACACTGAATATTAGAACAAAAAATTTTCTTTGGTAGACGCAAGATCTATAATTACTGATTTGGAATCTAGAAGTATTGCTGTCGTATGTTATGGGCAAGCCATGAGTATTTGTCATTGATTTCTCTGTGTTTCTACATTTGTTGACAGCTATTTCTTCAACGAAATTCATTTCTTAAGCTTGCTCCCATAAGGTGCACAAAGGCATCAAAACCCACTTATTGCTTGGAATGTCTATTCTCACTCGTTGAGCAGGTAACAAGTTTACTTGAATATTGCCTTTTAGATGGTGATGTTAGATCTTGTCTTTAACTTCCTCATTATTAATTTTAGCGAAAGCTTTTCATCAATGTTCTTTTATTGGTTTTCTTCCTTTAGACACGATATTTACAATTCCGTAACTGGCCTGCTCAATGGGGTTGGTGTCGAGACCTCCAATCATTTATATTCGTTTTTAAACGCCATAATAGGTATCTTTGCAACTGAAGCGTTCTTTATGTTGATTGTTTTGTTTATATGTTCAAGAAAAAAAGAATGATATATAATTCCACTTGAATGCAGAATTGTGTTGGAACGCCCTGAATATGGCTATGCAACTTATTTTTTTGAATTGGTGGATTCTTTGTCCATTAACTGGCAGATCAAGAGACTAGTGACTGTTATGAAACTCACTAACTGTGGCAGGATTTCTCTAATTGAGAACAAAGCTCTATTGGTAATTTCTTGTCTCCTTTGAGTACTTGGTACATAGATTAAAGCAACTATTGTGGCTATCTTCCCATTCTGTTGCATTTGGTTTTTGAGCTCAAATACAAGTGCCTGTGACATACAATACTATAGGTGTTCATGGGCCAAATTTGAGTATTTCGCGAAATCATCATAGCTGTACACAAGCTTGATGCCAATTGAAAACAGACCATAGTTTTCACAAATCCTGCCAGGTTTACCTTGGGATTTTAATTGAGTTTTATTATAAATGGACGATGAGCGAAGAAAATTAGTTTAGTTTTTTACTTGTTAATTTTTCTCATTAGAAAATAAATTGAAATAATTTTTATTTCAGCTTTGCTGTGTTGGTTTAGGATTTAATTCTGTTAGGGATAGTAAAACCATATTAGCACAGTATTTAGTTTCCAATAGGGTAATTCAAATTAGAGTCCTTGTTTTAGTAGGATTAGGATTAAGGTGACAAGAGGTTATAGGGTTGGATGTTTCAATTGTAGAGAAGAGAGAATTTTCTAGTTATGAATTTAAGAGTTGAAAGTGTTAAATTTTAATTCTTAGGCACTTCATGTCATTCCTAGTTCTTTGTAAATCCTAGATATAATTTCTATTTAGAGAAGAGAGAATTTTCTAGTAGTCTTTATATAACCTATGTTTGAATTTATTTTCTTTATTAATAGTTACAAAAAATGTTCAAGTGTACCCTGTCTTGGTTAGTTCTTACTTCGAGCATAAAGCTGTGTAATGCATTCCTTTTCCTAATTATTATTCTTTTCAAAATTATAATAACAGAAAAAATACGAAAATAACAAACAAATAATGAAAGAAAACTTCCTAAAATTCAGCCATAATAAACGTGTAGCCATATTCAGTCCAAACTCAACTACTCTCTCATTTAACCCATGAAAAGTGTTGTCCCTTGCATTTAGCCCATGTAATCCAAGTATTAATGCTTCGTGATTATCTCCATGTACTAGACCATTCTTGAAATGCTCCCGCATCATTCTCTGCTTCTTCTAAAGAAGTTGTCCTCAACTCTTTAAGTTTTTCATCCGTAAGATAGGGAGAAAGGTCACCAATGTTAAATGTAGTCGAAACTCCATAATCTCCGGACAAGTCTAGCTTCTAAGCACTTTATCTAATTCTCTTGAAATATGCAATGGGATGCCCTTGTTGGAGAAGAACAACACCCTATTTCCTCATTTGCTTACATCACATTCAACGTCAAATAATTCTTTGAAGTCCAGAAGTGCCAAAATCGGAGCATTGCACAATTTGTCTTTGATCAGCTCAAATGTGTGTTGTGAATTACTTTCACATTCAAACCAACCTTTCTTCAAACACTCGTTAATAGGGGATTGTGAAAGTTTTTAATGAATCGCTAATAGAAAGAAGCCAACCCATGGAAACTTTGCACTTGAGAAACAATTGTTGGAGTTGGCCACCTTCTAATAGCTTCAACCTTAGCTTGATCCATCGAGATTCCCTCATGAGATACAACATATCCAAGGAAAACCACCCTTGAAGTAATGAATGTACACTTCTCCATCTTCCCAAACAGCTTATACTCTCTCAAAGTTTCAAATAGCAATCTCAAATACTCTAATTGTTTTATATCACTTTTAGAGTACACGAGAGTCTCATCTAGATAAACAATAATAAATTTTTCAAGGAAAGGATGTAGTACATCGTTATGAGGCCCATGAAAGTACTAGGTGCATTGTTTAGTCCAAAAGGCATGACTAACCACTCATACGGCCCATTCTTGGTTTTAAATGTTGTATTCCATTCATCTCTAGGCGCGTTCGAGTTTGGTGATATCAAGATTAGAAAGCACCTTATGGCCATGTAACTCGTCAAGTATATCATCATACCTAGGAAAGGGAAACCTATAATTTATTGTTATATTGTTCATAGCCCTATTTTTTATGCACATTCTCCACGACTCGTGTTTCTCTGGAACTAACAATGTTGGAATGACGCACGTAGACATGCTTTTGCAAATGTAACCACAATCTAATAACTCGCACACTTGCCTTTGCAATTCTTTGGCTTCATTGGGATTCAATCTATAAGTAGGCCTATTGGGCAGTGGCGCACCTAACACTAAGTCATTTTGATGCTCAATCCCTCGAAAAGGAGGCAAACCCAATGGCTAATCTTCGGAAAGCACTTATGAAAATTTATCAAATAGCTGTTGCAAATCTGGATGAATTTGTATGGCCTCCATCCTTTTAGCTTCCTTTAAAACCAATGAAAAAGCCTCCTTATATTCTCTCAAATCCCTTAAAAATTCAGTTCTACTAACAACTAGCAGCTCCTTGCTTTGTTTGCTTTCTTCTACATTGTAAATTTTAAAAGATGGTAATGGCAACAAAGTGATTCGTTTTGCATCCTTCTCGATCGAATAGGCTCTTATCATATTGCCATGGTCGCCCAAGAAGGATATGGCATTCATCCATTGGAATTACATCACAAAGAACCTTGTCCTTGTACTCGTTTCCAATCAAAAATGCTACAACTTGTTTAGTTGCCTTTAAATTGTTCCCCAGTGTATGGTCTAGGATGCTTCTTAGTAGACAAGTTCAGTTTCTCAACTAAATAAGTTGAGGCAATGAGTACAACTTCCACTATCCACAATTAAATTGCAAAGCTTACCATAAACTATGCATCGTGTATGGACAGTTTCAGCCTTTAGGTCATGTCTAATCATCAAAGACTCCCTTTCCTCATCGGCATCCACTTTCGAATCTTTGACAACTTCATCCTCAGTGTCTCCTTCTTGTGGGGCAGCATGGAGTTGTCTTGAGATTTCTTCCTTAAACTCTTGCATCTCTTGAATCGTCAAGACTTGCTTGTAGGGCACTCATGTTGATAATGCCTAAACCCCTGACTTTTGGAGCATTAATGCTTGATCTTTTCTTGTGGTTGAGGCTAGACATTCACTTTTTATTTGCCGTTGTTCTCTTTCTTTTTGCCAAAATTAGCCTGTTGTGAACTCGAATCTACCTTTTCTTTTGCACTAGTTCTGCTTACATTAGTCACGGATTTGCTTTAGAAGTTAGTATAGCCTTTAACAACCATTTTACTAATAGGTCTCTTCTCTTGTTAAGGGCAAGAGGCCTATTAGTAAGACTTAAGAGAAAGGTGCATGCCTCCTCAAAAGTGCTATAAGTCTAAACCTCCATATGATTTGCGATCCAAGGCTTCAAACCTCCAGTCAAGCATGCTATTCGTTGTGTCTTCTTCCCCTCCACATCAGAAAGTAAATCCAACTTTTCAAATTCTCTATTATACTCTTCCACACTCAAGTTCTCTTGCTTGAGCTTCGCGAGATGTATATTCTCAAGGAAGGAACTTCCGCCTCATATGTTTCTTAAGTATTTTCCATGAGCCTATTTCTTCCTTACCCTCTCTTATGCATTTAGCCGTTAGATTCTCGTACCAAATATCTGCAAACTTAGTGAGTTTGAAAATTGCCACCTTGAACTTCTTGTCATCAAATCCTTTGTACTCGAAGATCCTTTCGGTTTTCCACAACCACTTGTGGAAATCTTCAGGATCTAAACTCCCATCAAAATTTGGAAGTTCAATTTTAAGTCTACGGTCTTCATCAAAATTGGTTCTTGGTTCCAAGAAAACCGGTTCCAGTTTTGCTTGAATTCTCCAACTCTTCAAACTTGGCTGTACTCTTTCCTCCGTTATACTGAATAACTCGACAATCCATCCCTTCAATATTATCTCTAGTCTCTTGAATACTTTTCTCTGCTAGTTCCATGCACTGCCTAAGAGCTTTTGTCAGTTTTGCAACTTGTTCAGCCACGACTTATTTAATTAACTTCTTTAATGCTTCATCGTTGGCCATATTGCAAATCACAAACCAGATTTAAGAAGTAACAGACCAAAATTATTTGACGCTTGAGAAATCTTCAAAACACAATTTTGATACCACTGGATGCATTTGGTTAAGAAAATAAATTTTAACGTGTTGAATAAAAGAGAAGAAAGATAGAAAAGAACTTGAGTTCAGCTCTTCTAAAGACGCAATACCAAATATATCCAAGGGTCGTTCCTAACCTCGGGCAAGAAACTAAAAAACACACATAGGTGCTTGTGAGAAGACTTTCAACCTAAATTTTATTGCCTAAAGTTTGCTTTATTCATTACAATGCTCCCTATTTATAGAGGTCTTGAGCTTCTCTATTCTTGAATAGGGAAATAAAACTAAAATCTTACTAAAAATCAGTTAACAAATTTGTCTAATTTGATTAGGAAACAAAGAAAACAAATATGCCTATTTTGACTAGGAAACAAAGAAAACAAATCCATTTAATTTGTTAGGAAACAACGAATAATACTTGGGTGTCAAGCAAACCTACGTTATAGCTCTTTTCTCAATTATTATCCTTTCTAAAATCATAATAACAGAAAAAAAATTCGAAAATAACAAAAAAATAATAAAGAAAACTTCCTAAAATTCAGCCATAATAAGCATGCAACCCATGTTCAGTCTAAACTCAACTACTTTCTCGTTCAGCCCATGAAATGTATTGTCCCTTGGCCCATGTAATCCAAGTATCAATGTCTCATGATTATCTCCATTTACTATTCTTAAATGCTCCTGCATCACTGCGCTCCTTGAATTTTAAATTGGTGTGGAAGGTATCCTCGTTTCCTCCTGCATCATTGCAACTCTTTTACGAACAAACTTCCTGTCTATTGATGTTATCCTAATCTCTAAGTCATGCACTTGATTTTGCATCTTCTAGATAACAAAAGTAATTTACAAATTTTGTCGGTTGCCTTTCATAGGCCAACTTGATAAGGAGTCAATAATCTTGCTTTTCAAGTTTGACATGTACATATGATATCAAACTTTGATTATCATGAGTTTATTCTTTAACTAAACTATTCTTTGAGTATGTCATTAAGGTATTAAATTGGTCCAAACATTTTCAACTTTACCAGGTCAATTGAAGATAGGAATTCAGCGATTTAAAAAGTGTTTTCTTGTCATGTATTTTGGGCTTGATTCTTGGTGTATGTTACATTTCAAATTCTTGTTCTTTCATTCATCATAATTTGATCTTTTGAAGATGAAGATACTATTTATTGTATTATGAGTATCTGTTCAATAAACCTTGCTGAGCTAATTTTAGACATTGGTAAATGTTGGAATCTCAAATGAAATTTGCCTTCTTTTGTGCAGATATTTTGATGTGTTTGATATTTCTAGTTTTTTTTGTATACTGCTTCATCTATGTTTTGAAGCTCTGAAAATATGGGAAAGAGGATTTGCAATTTGAAACCTTATCTAATTAAATAATGAATGGAAAATTCTTAATAGCCTATAAAACATGAATTCCAATAGAATCTCAGTCCTAGCAGATGGTGAAATGGTCACTAAGACAGACTCAAGAAATTATTGGACGGTTTTATTTTCCTCTTCTAAGCTGCTGTTGTGGCGGTTTACACTGAAAAGTAGTATTCTTGGAGTGTTTGAGCAATTAATGAAGCTTGTACTTCACCTGTTTAATCACATGGTTGTATCTTTTTTCTGAAAGATTAATTAAAAATCTTATGTTCTCTGCTTTTATCTGTACATGGTACACTCTGTTAGACTGGCCTTTTCTCTTTCTTTTTTGATTGAAAAAGATACAAAATAATTGAGTGGCTCTTTTCATGAAGATCAAGGACGAGATGCATTTACAATTATCAACCCTGTATAATTGGGGGAGGGAGATGCCATTTTCATTGATGGATTACTATGTCTGATTACATTAATCTTCTGGCTTGTTTCTTTCATCAAGCCCTCATTTATTTAATTTTTACTTTTTGCTTCTTACATATTTGGTTGTGCATATGGTCGAAGATTGGACAAGACTTGAGCGAAGGGGAAGCACAGGTATTAACGCAGTATGGTTGGATACCCAATAGTGGCATAGCAACTATGCTCAACTACCGCGATAGAGTTGTCCATGATAGGAAGAGTGAAAAAGACCGCTCGGAGTGGAGATTAAAGATAGGTAAGCTACTGATGAATGGCTATAATGGTGGAATTATTGCTTCAACTAATCTCCTCTCTAATTATTGTTGAATATAAAAACAGTAGCCAGATTAAAATGGGGTGTTTAACACCGCCTTGATATGTATAAACAGGTGCAACCTACTTTAGCCAATTTTCCTTGTGAGGTGCATTTTTGAAATATATAAAACGTTTGCATAAACTTTTGTTTGTTACTGATATTTTTGGATTGTGATATGACATTATGATTCCGTACAGGGCTTCTTCATTAATAGGTTGCCTTGGAAACTTTGCCACTTAATTACAAAGTAATAGGAAAGCTTATGTTTGTATTATTATGTTTTGGAATTATTTTATTGGAAGAAAAATGTCAATTTCGCCAAGTGAAATGAAGCAGAAACTTTGACAAATAGATGGGTTAATTATAGACGGCTGAATTGTTGAACCTCTTCATACTATGTGTTATGGAAATTGAATTTCCTGACAAAATATGCATTTTAAAAGTTAAGAAAGTCATGTAAGGAGAGATATTAGATAATAAAAAACTAAGAAAGTTAAAGAGAGAATTTGGAATAAAAAAGGTTGACTGTCTGCTAAACTTAAATAGAGAGACAAATGTTGGTTGGTGGTAAGGGGTTGGGTGACAGCAACTGAACAAAGTCGTAATTTTGTTTAGTTGTTAGATTAGGTTTTGTTTTCTTACATAAAATGACGTCGTTTAATATGTGAAAAGTTTGAGTTTGAGTTTGGGGTTTGCGTTTGTTAATAATTTGAATTAGATTGACTTGATTAGACTAGATTGTTTTTGTTAGGTGTAACGTAGGTCGCTAGACTGGCAATGCTTTATTTGTTTGATAAGAGCAAAAAGACTTACTGAAATTTATCAGTTACATCAAAAGAGTTGTAAATTACTTATAATTATTTAATCAATATTTTACATTGTTCCATATTAAAATTTTTAACGTTCAACCCATTGCTATGTCAAGACAAAGCTTTGGCTATATGACATTTTCTTCTAGAAGACTATGTGAATCATTTTTATTTTAAGCCTCAAACTTTTTGGTATTTTCCTAAATTACATAAGATTTTTATTATATCATTTAGTTGATCTTATTAAAATAATTTTTCATATGCTATTATTTAAGGTATAGTTTTAAAAACTGGATTTAACCACTAATTGATTTATTCTATTAATGTAACTTGGTCTAATTATGCATTAAAAAATAATCATAAATAAGGCCTTTGAGGCTTAAGGTCATTTCCCCGTACTTAAAAAATCAAAACTTAAGTCTAGGTTTTTAATGTTCAAGATTTAATTCCAAATTTTTGTATTAATTTAAAAAACATGATTCTAAAGAAACTGTTCGCCTTTAAAATACCTATAATACATAAATAGTTTTGAACATAAACTTCTACAAAATATAATTTTGAAGCTTTGTTTCTAAACCCTTGTCAAACTTGATCTTTTATTGAGTTTCTTGTTGGGTCTCTCTTTTAGGCTTGCTTTGACGAATCATCTGATTATGCATTAATGCAACTTTTTTTTTCTTATAAAAGGAAACAAAACATTACAAATTACATGTTGGCTCTCGGGTGATAGACCCGATTCATCCTCTAATAGGATCGGTATGCATCCCCTAGGTGGGTGCTCGAAAGTAGTGATCCCGAACGAGAACTGTTCTGCATAATTTGCAAGCCAGTCTACACTTTGATTGCCTTTCCGGTTATGCCGAATTTCAACGACCAAGTTGCAGGACAACAATTTATGAATTCCCAACACGAAAGGGTTTAAGAACGTAGCTCGAGTCGGAGAAGAAAGCTTTTCGGTCATTGTACTTGAATTCACTTCTAATATTAAATGGCGGTACCCCTGGGACCATGCCAGATTAAGGCCAAAGAGCACACCCCAAAGTTCAGCCGTAATCGGGGAACACCAGCCAATGTTCTGGACGAATCCTCCTAACCGAAGTGCTTAAGCTTTTGGTGGCCCCGTCCGTATTTAATTTCACCCATCCCTGAGAAAGTTTGCTCCAGCCGATGAGTAGGTCCCGACTAGTGCAATTGCTTATCCGAGTTCATTGTTGCCAAACTTTTGCCATGTGAATATGGTGTACAAATTATATAACCTGATGCTCTGGCAAAATCGGCCAGGAGAAGTTCTGCTCGAAGAGGGCCTTATTGCGCCAGGACCAGAGAAACCAACATGCTGTGCCAAAGATAGTAGCCCAGTCGAAGCCCGCGCCAATCGGTGTATGTGGAGGTTCTTTAGAAGCCACTCTTTGGTGTCCATGGAAAAGAACTCTGTAGTAATAACCTACAGGGGAAACTTATTCCATAATGAGCGGGCTTTAGGGCAGTCCCGCACTACATGAAGAGAGGCTTCCTCGAGGTGGCAATGGTAACAATTTGTATCCGAAGCGAGACTTTTGTGGACCCGCTGTTGATTTGTAAGTAGCTTGTCATTCAATAGGAACTAAAGAAATGCTCGGATTCTTTGTGGACCCTACTACTGCTAGACAGTCTTCCAGTCCGCATTGTTCATAGCTTCCTCTTGGTGCAAGATCATGGAGTAAGCAGACGCCGTTGTGAACTGTCCGTTATCCGTACAATCCCAAATAAGCTTATCCAGCCCTAGGAACGACTTCGGCGGAAGGATACCTGCGTTAGCCATGCAGATCGTCGGAGGGAGCAGGTGTTGAAAAGCGGTCCAATTCCAGTTACTAGTAGTGTCGGTAAAGTGGTGCACCCAGGAATCAATAAATCCTGGATGGATTGGGGCCACCGCATGAGGTAAAAGAGAACCCTAATTATTGACCCATGGATCGAGCCAGAATCTCATTCGGGTGCCGTCCCCTATCGCTTTAATACTCTGCCAGATCATCGATCCACCTGTATCATCAAATAAAAGGGGAAGATTATTAGCATCAAATTTATACTTATTTGATAGCACTTGAACCCATAATGCTTTCGGCTTCGAAACCATCGACCAGCCGAGTTTAGCCAGTAAGACATCATTGGTTTCCCTGATTTTGCGAATTTCAAGACCACCCCCCATCACCTTTGGCAGACAGACTGTGGCCCAATTAACTAGGCTAATCTTCTTTTTATCAGGTGTCGTGCCCCACAAGAACTGATGCATGATTTTCTCCAAGTCATCGCATAATTGACGCGGCAGGTGGTCCGTCTGCATCGTGTAAACAGGGATAGCTGCAATGACAGACTGAGTCAGTGTGATTCTACCAGCGAGTGATAAAAGGTTAGCTGACCACCTCGAGAGTCAGTGTTGAACCTTGTCCAGAATAGGTTGGTAAGTTCTTTTATTAACTCGCTCGTATAAAAGGGACACGTCGAGGTAACGACCTAGATTGTTTTCCGGTCTGAATCCCAAGGCCTCGCTAAGGGAATGAGCCAGTGTGTTCGGAATATTCCTAGAGTAGAAACACCGAAACTTGTCTTGATTGATCCGTTGGCTTGAAGCAGTGCAGAATGTGTTTAACGTAGCCCGTATTTCTTGAATCTGATCTAGGGAGGCTTCCGCGAATAGAATGAGATCGTCTGCAAAGAATAAGTGAGATAAGGGAGGTCCGCGTTTGCTTAATCTGATCAATTTCCATCTTCTGTTAGAGATATAATCGTTGATTAAGTGACCTAGTCTTTTCATGCAAAGAACGAAAAGGTAGGGTGATATTGGGTCACCCTACCGAATACCCCTGGTGGGGTAGAAAGAGTCACTAAGCTCTCCATTCCGGTTCACTTGCATAGAGACTAAGGAGGTATTCATGATCAAATTAGTCAAAGAGTCTGGAATACCAATCTTGAAAAGAGTATCTAGGATAAAATCCTAGGAAAGTTGATCATAGGCTTTCTCGAAGTCTACCTTTATCGCAATGATACCTTTCTTTCCAGATTTTCGTTTCATAGTGTGCATCACTTCTTGAACGATGATGATATTGTCAGTAATTTGACGCCCGAGGACAAAGCTGCATTGGGTCAGCACAACCAAATCATCTAAATGAGGTTTGAGGCGGGTCACAATAATCTTGGTTATGGCTTTATAAAGTACAGAACACAGCGCTATAGGTCTAAATTGGGTTATCGACGTGGCCATGGGAATCTTAGGAATGAGCATCATAATGGTACGATTGAGTTCAATGTCCCAGACTTCATGACGAAAAAATTGTTGTAGAAACAAAGTTAGGAACGACCTGACAGTGTGTCATTGTGATTGATAAAAGAGGGCAGTAAAACCATCCAATCCTGGCGCTTTGTTTAGGGCCATAGCAAAGAAAGCATTCTTGATTTCCTCTGGGCTAGGTGGATGTTGCAATTCTGTAGTATCCTGGGGTGAAAGCGGAGGGAACGTGCTAGGAAGTTGGGAAGTCCTAGTGTTCAGAATGTCTTGGTTGTAAAGATGTTCAAGAAAAGTCTTAGCTATTCGTAAAATGCTTGTCGTGTCTGACCTCATGATTCCTTGTTCATCTTTTAGGGTAGTAGGCTGGGCTTTCCGCTGACGATTTGTGGTGATGGATTGATAATAATTCGTATTTCGGTCTCCCTGGCTTATCCATTAACATCTGGATCGTTGGTGCCAGAAAAGTTCTTCCTGGTATAGCATTGTTCCAGCTCTGTTCTGAGATGATCCTTGAGATCTCGAAGGGAATGCGAGTCTTGAGTTTCCAAAGATTGTTGGATGCCTTGCAGACGAGCAAGAAGCCTCTTCTTTCGATGAAAGATATTACCGAATGTACTAGAATTTCATTCCTGTAAGGAATGTGAGAGGTTGGATAAAGCTCCACTTATATCATTGGTACTCGGTTGCCACTTCTGTTCTATAATTTGATCAAAATCTTCATGTGTCAACTAGGTTGTTTGAAATTGGAAAGGTTTTTTGATACGATGCCTTTTGATATTGTTGTAGAGGTTCACCAGAAGCGGACAATGATCCTATTTGAGGAATGGGAGATGCTGAATCAAAGTGTGCTTGAAGGTAGATTGCCAGGAGGTAGAATAGAGAACTCTATCTAGTCGGGCTAGTATTGGTCCTTTTTTCCAGGTAAATTTGGGACCCGAATACCCTAGATCATGAAGATGATAATGATGGACACATCCACAAAAGTGAGTGTTGACTACTGGCAGAAGCTTAGAGCCCCCTCGCTGGTCACTGTTGTTAAGTTTGGCATTAAAATCGCCCCCACAATCCAAGGTTTAATAGTGATTCGAGCAATTTTCGGAGATAATCCCACAGAAAGTGTTGTAGAGAATGATTCGGGCTAGCGTAAATAGCTGTAAAGTCAAAATTATGCGGTCCCCATTCAATATTAGTATGGACGAATTGCCTGTGAGCTAATAGAATCCGGACTATGGTATTGCCTTTCCATAATAACCAAATGCCTTTGGAAGCCATCCTTTGCCATTCCATCATGTTTTAAAATAAACTCCCAAACAATGGTCTAAATCATTTGGGCCATTCCATTCCTTGCCTTTCCACCCCTTTACCCACATCCAAACATACTCTAAAGGATTTCCCTCCAACCCCTTGGCAGTTCTATATGAATATAGAGATGAATGATAATTGAATTCAAAGTAAACACTATGTGGCTTGAGTAAACACTATGTGGCTTGAGTGTTTACTGATGGGGTGACTATTGCCCTAGAGGGGTCAGGCGTGAAGTCCATCTGATTATCTGTTGCTTGCGAGTCTAGTATGATAGGGGTCTCGCTTTCAGGACTCATGTCATCATCCAAATCTGGTGGACGTCCAGGAGGCAGTAAATTATGCGATGAGGACAATGGCATGGATGTGGTCCTCCCAACGTCCTGAATAAGTGTTTCCGTGGCCTGGCAGCTCACATCCTCTTGCATGGCTTCTGTTAAGGTGGGATCATTAATAATAACAGCTACATGTGAGGGGATAGAGATTGCGATGTGGTTGGTTAAGGTAGGCGGGGTGTGATTTAACGACGTCAGAGCATGAACTGAGGGAGCCTCCTCTGCGGATTGGGACGAAGAGCTGTGGGATCGTCTTCTGTGGCCTTAGATGACGACGTCGCATGATTAAGAGGTGCTGACCTGGACTGGACGACGACATCGCAGAGATTGGATCAAACGGGTGGACTATTTCTTGGGCTCTGTTGGTGTTTGGGCGAGATGCGGGCTTCTGAGGCATTTTCGCCTTGGACTTTGAATAGGCAGGTCCACCAGTGGCCTTACCTGTGGCTGCGGTATAATTAGAGCTCATATGGGGCTGCGGTGCCAGTCGACGGTGGGAGCTCGGTTGAGGGGCATAGAAGCGCCGTGGACGTTGGCTCCTCCTGCAGGCAAGTGGCCGTTTGCCTAATCCGTTGGCGTCATTTCAGTCAGAGGGTTGAACCTCGAGCCCTTCAATGCCTTGTGTGAAGCTAGGTGTCGCCTGTCACTTCCGAGATCCATTGCTTGATTAGGCTGACGCCAAGGTCGACGTTGCACCTAGACCCACGGTCCGTAACTTTCTATCTAAGGGTCGGCCGCCAATTGGTTTGGTAACGAGGAAGTTGACTCCTGCGCATGGGTGGGAGGCTCCCTCGAAGCACCTTGTTCCGGACGGGCGGTGGGACAAGTGGTGGCTCCATAACCAACCAGACCACATGTAAGATAGATAGGAGGTAAGCCTTCGTACGCTACCTTTATGATTTCTCCGTCCAGTTCTATGAGGGGTCGAAGGGGGGAGCTAATGTCAATGTGACAGTGACCCTCACAAACTTTCCACGTTGGGAACGTTGGGTGTTTTCATCAATTTTCACTATTCTTCCAATTAAATTCCCTAATGTTGTGAGAATTGCAGGATGGTATCGAGCTACGGAGAGCTCGGGAAATCGAACCCAGGTAACAATACGAGAATCTTATCGGTCGAGGGACGGAAGGCTGGGATCCAGGGCTGTACTGATAGAACATGGCCAGCTATAATCCAGGGACCTTGTGTGAGCGTTTTTAAGTAATCGTCGACCTCGACGAAGTTAATAAGGTAAAATTCATTTTCGAGATCCACTATTTTCATGGGACCTTGGGGATTCCACATGGATTTTATTCGGTTGTGAAGTAAAGTGAATCCTAGTTTTCTGCCTAAGAGTTTCACCACTATCGCCTTCTCCCAATGCCTGTCAAGGTTTCCTCTGAGGTTACTAGATAGCTCTAGGCCCATCCCATATTTTTCTTGTATGTGCTTAATATCCCCTTCTTCAATTGCTATTGTTTCTTCTTCTGGCCAATCTATCTCATTGTTCGTTGTTGTATGTCCAGTGACTGCCGCGCGATAACTAGCATGGAGAGTCGGTGGGTGGGGCGATGAGGGAGGAGGGTCTTCCTCCCATTCTCGAAGCCGCACCTTTTTAGCAACATGACCATCATAAGCGTTAGAGGTGAGGGTTTCATTTGGATGTGAGGGAGTAATATGTTGTTTAGCTGTGAAAATCATAACTGGTTGTGTGCTTTTTGTTGCAGTGTTATTCATGTTGGGCACCGCACAGGATAGGGGAGCGATCAGCTCGCTCAACGTTGAGACGTCTGCCAAATGTTCTACGAAAAGGCTAAAAGAGTTTCAGAGATTTCAAAGAGCTTCTTTCTTCCGGAATTTTTGGTACAACTATGATCATGAAGATCCTCCCACTCGTGTATGACTAGAAATGGGTAAAGATAAAATAGACAAAATTAAATATAATGGGACTTACAAATGAGTTTGAAATAAAGCAAAAACTAAATAAACCAACGACACTCTCTAAACAAATATTACGCGCAAATAGGCCTAGAATTGTTAAAAATAACATAATGTACTATAGGTCGAGGTGTAAACAAAATAAGAACGAGCCTAATTAACAATCTAACTGCTCTTTTGAACTTAATCAACCAAATAACAAAAGTTATGTTACGTAGCTTGGTTAGGGTTTTTTTTTAATTTCTATTAAAATTAAATAGCTTAACTATGATAAAATTCAAACTCCAATTATAATTAATTTAATATTAATAAAATCAAATATCTCATATTTGATCCCTAAAATTTCTTAAACTTTATAATTAAGTCCAACTTAATTTAAATTGATTTTTTCTCATAAATTGCTCTTTATGTGTGACTCATTAGGTTTCTAATATATTGATAATGATTATAGATTACTATTCTAAATCATAATTAGAATCAAATCTTAATCCTCCAATTAAACAATTTATAATCATAGCTCAAGATTAACGTCTAGCAATATGTTATGACCAGCCAAATATTAGAAATGTCAAAATGGTTTGACTTAACCTGTCTATATATGGTAATGATGTATAATTAAATCCTTTCATCATCTAATGTCAAAGTGATTTGACTTAACCTGTCTACTATTTTCTTGCTAATTAGTAATTGCTTTATAATAGATATTTGAAACACTTTTTTAAATGTCAATTCATTCTGGTTAGAGAATTCCATAAATCACTACTAATCAAGAATAGTAGAGCACTCTCTTTAATTACTTTAGAGTGATAAATTCTTTGTTGATTTACTTAACTATCTTCATATGGTTCGTACTACATCCAAGTATTACCGACTAAATTATCCTAAGACAGATCATAAGTAACATCAAAACATAATAATTCCTACATAGGATACCTTGGTAATCTTAAATGTAAGGATCAATTATACAACCATCATTGTAAGGATCAATTATACAACCATCATTATAAAAAAAATCCACACACACATAAGTAAAATTCCATTTGGGATCCTCATAGTTAAGTCAATGCAACGAACTTATTCTCTAATAAGCATCTACATATTAGTTTAAGTATTTTCATACTTCAATTTATAAGATCAATTATTTTCTTCATAAGAAAGAAACATATTGTGTGCTAGTCTCATCAATATCTTGTCTTGATGAAACTATAACTAGAACATTTAGGAATAATATATGTATGTAAATTGAATATCATAATTATGATCTTATTATAATTTCAATTAGACAGTAATTATTCTAGAGATTTTACCTTTAGTATTAAAACACCAAATGTAATTAACTTAATACATAAAGATAAAGAATGCCTTTTCTTAATTAAATAATAACTTCATACATTAAATTGTAACCAATCGATTGGATGCAAGGGCATAAACTAACAATTTCCTAGTTGCACTAAAGTCAATCACTTACGTGTCTAATACCATATCAATATACATGTCGATCATGTCTCTTCCAAGAAAATGGCTTAGTGAGAGGATCTCCTTCAATAGGAACTTGCTCCAATGTTTTGTCCTTCCACTCCAATATTTCCCTGATCAAGTGAAACTTTTTAAGAACATGTTTGGACTATTGATGAAACCTTGGTTCCTTTGCCTACGCAATGGTGCCATTGTTGTTACATTTTAATACTATAGGCTCAACAATGTCACGAACCACTCCAAGTTTAATGGTGAAATTTTTTATTCAAACCACTTCCTTTGTTGTCGCTAACACCAAAATGTACTTTACTTCAGTTATAGTATCTGCAATGATTGGCTGTTTGGAGCTCTTCCAACTTACCGGACCACCATTTAAAGTGAAGATGTACCCTGACCGCGATCTACTATCATATGGATCTGACTAAAGACAAGCATTTGAATATCCTTGAACTCCCAATTCAGCTCCTTTATAGACTAAGAAAATATCTTTAGTTCTTCTCAAGTACTTTTAGATATTTTTCACAACCGTCTAGTGACACTGACTTGCATTAGCTTGAAATCTGCTTGTTATGCTCAAAGCATAGGAGATATCTAGTCTAGTACATAACATCGCATATATGATTGATACAATTGCCGAAGTATATGGATCACAATCCATTTTATCTCTCTCTTCTTATATCTTAGGACACATACTCTGTAAGAGAGAAATCTCATGCGACATGGGTAATAATCTCCTCTTGGAATTCTCCATACTAAACCTCTTAGCACTTTGTCTATGTACATGAATTGGGATAACCCACATAACCTTTTTGATCTATCTATGTGGATCTTTATTCCCAGAATATAGGCTGCTTACAGTCTGAAGCATTGGTATTTTGTTTCTAGTTAGCAATATGTCATCCATATGTGGCACTAGGAAAATGATTGCGCTCTGCTAACCTTCTTATAGACACTTGGTTCATCCACATTTTTTAATAAAATCAAACTCTTTGATTGTCTCATCAAAATAGATATTTTAACTCTAAGATGCTTGTTTAAGTCCATAAATAAACTTTTATAACTTGTATACTTGAGTAGAAATTCTCTTGGATTCAAAACCCTCAGGTTGTGTCAAATGCACATCCTCCAGCAAATTCCCATTGGGAAATGTTATATTTACATCCATATGTCAGATTCCATAATCATCATATATGACTATAGCCAACAAGATCCTTATGGATTTTAGCATAGCTATTGGTGAAAAGTTTTCATCAAAATAAACTCCTTGTTTTTGTTTGTAACCTTTAGCCATTAACTTTGCTTTGTAACCATCCATGTTAGTTTTTCTCTTAAAAACCCACTTATATCCAATAAGTACAATACCATTAGGTGCATCCACCAAAGTCAATACTTGGTTAGTGTATATGAATTTCATTTCACATCTCATAGCTTCATGAATTTTAAAGAATCAATGTTAGACATTGCTTCTTTAAAAGTAGTAGGCTCATCATGTATAAACGATACATTATCCTTCCCCTTTTCAATATGTAAAGTTGATATAGTGGAAGGAAGATGTATCTTAGTAGTACACCACGGACTATGTGTCTTTTGAACCCTTGGTTGTACATCATATGTATTAACTTGTGGTTATTATTCCATTTGGATGTAAGTTTATGGCTTTTGAACTTCTTTAAGTTCTACCTCGCTCCCACTATTTTCTTTGAGAATAAATTCTCTTTCTAAGAATATAGCATGTCTTGAGACAAATACCTTTTGCTTAAGAGAATGGTAAAATTGATATATAATACTCTCTTTCGGATACCCCACAAATTTGCATTTATCTAGCTTAGCTTGAAACTTATCAAATATTGCACGCTTTGCATAAGCATCACATCCTCAAATCTTAAAATGTTACAATCTTGGGTTTTTACCAATCCATATCTCATATGGTATCTTTTCAACTGATTTGGATGGAAATTTATTCAGAAGGTAAGCAATTTCAACAGCATATCTCCAAAAAGGAGAGTGGAAAAACTACATTACTCATTATAAAACATACCATATCTAATATAGTACAATTTCTCTCCTTAAATACTCCATTATGTTGTGGAATTCCATAAGGAGCCCGTTGTGAGAGAATTGCATTATCTTTTAAGTAACCAAGAAACTTATGGTCCAAGTATTCTTTACCTCTATCTGATCTACACGTCTTAATACTTTTACCTTTGTTTCTCAACCTCAAGTTTAAATTCTTTATACTTTTCAAATCGTTCAAACTTTTGTTTTATTAAGTATACATAACCATATCTAGAATGATCATCTGTGAACTTAACGAATTATAAGAATCCACATCTAGCATTAGTAGACATAGGCCCATAAACATCCGAACGTATAAGCTCTAGTAACTCATTGGCACATTCCTCCTTTCCCCTAAAGGGTAGTTTGGTCATTGTTTCTAACAAATAAGATTCACAAGTTTCATATAATTTATAATCAAAAGTATCCAAATATCTTTCTTCATGTAACTTTGTGATTCTAGTTTCATTGATATGACCTAACCTATAATTTCATAAATAAGATAGATTTTGATCACTTAACTTTCTTTTCTTGGTATTTATGTTAAGAATTATCCTTTCAAGATCTAACTCATACAAATCATTTGTAAATAATCCAGATCCATAATAAACATCATCTTTATAAAAAAAACAACTACTATTCTTAACAATAAAGATAAATCTATTCAAATCCAAATAAGAAAAAAAAATGACGTTTATAATACAACTGGAATATAATAACAATTATTTAGTTTTATTATAAGGCCAAAAGGCAAAGCTATACTGCAAGTTGTTATAGCTAATGCAGCAACTCTTGCTTTATTGCCCACTTGTAAGTCCACTTCACCTTTCCTCAATGATCTACTCCATGGTAACATATTCATGTTATTACATATATGAGAACCACATCCAGTATCTAATACTCAAAAATATGGAATAGAAGTAGAAAGATTGATCTCAATCATAAACATCCCTGAAGAGATAGCTTCCTTAAGCTTCTTATCTTTTAAGGTAGCAAGATAAGTTGGGTAGTTCCTCTTCCAGTGTCCATTGACTCCACAGTGAAAGCATGTGCCCTTGTCATTGCTTTTTTTCTTAACACCACCTTTTGGCTTTACTTCTTTAGCAGAAGCCCTCTGTTTCTTTTTATTTTTCTTCTTCGAGCTCTTTTCCTTGCTTTTGGAAGAATCCACAATAAGAACAGAATCAGATTCCTTTTTAAGGCACGCCTTTGCAAACTTGAACATATTCAACAATTCGGGCAATGACATATTCATTTGATTTGTGTGGAAGTTTATAATGAATCGAGAAAAGCCCAAATTGAGAGATTGCAACACCAGATCAATGCTCAACTCATGATCTATGACAAAACTTAATTAGGCTAATTTTTTAATATACCCAATCATCTTCAGCATGTGTAGGTTTACTGAAGACCATTCTGCTATCTTACATTGAAATAATGCTCTGTAGAAGTGATACCTCTCCACCCTGCTTTCTGCACTAAACAACTATTTGAGATGTATAATTATAACATAAGAATCCATGTCCTCATACTGCCTCTAAAGCTCTGGAGATATTCTAGACAACATCACGCATGTAGCTTGCTTAACATCATCAATATAACGTTGATATCTCTCTCAGTCCTCATTAGTAGCATTTGAACTAGGTTCTAATGGAACAACAGTGTCAAGAACATATAACTTCTTTTCTTGCCTAAGAATAATTCTTAAGTTGCAAAACCAGTCTGAGATTTAAGATCCAATCAACTTGTTAGCATCCATGATGCTTCTCAATGTAAGATTAGTACTTATCTTCTTATCTAATAACCGAAAGACATAAAAGAATAAGTATTAGTTTATACCATAAAATCAAATAAAATAAGGACTTTAATAAATATTTGATTACTCCCAATATTTTATTCAAAATAATGACCCTCATTATTAAATCGAGAAATTATCAAATAATTTCCTATTGAGATAGGATCACATTAAAAAATTGTTGATCTTGAGTTTATTCAACAAACCAACTAAATTTAAATAAGGTAAATAACAACTTTATCAATCACATCTTATATGACTACTAGATCCGTTGACAATTCTTTACCAAAATATATCATATATATTATTCATAACTCTACCTCTAAATCCATATGATCATAAGTTTGTTCATCTAAATCAAACAAATTTAGTTAGGTAGGACCCGTTAATTTAAGATAAAAACATATTTGAGTTCAATTGGCCTTAAGTTTGCTCAATAAGCCTTACAATAAATAGAACTTTGATTTTATTATTAAATAATAGAAGGTAACTATCACGTTCTTAATATGTACTTAATATTTAATTGAGGGATTTACAATTTTTAAAAACTTTTAGGTCTCATCAAAATAATATAATCACATTATATTTATAATTTCTATCATAATCTAATTATGACAGAAATCATTTAAAACCTTTACTTGATTTTAATTATTGATTTGATAATTAATTTAATTTAAAAATTCAATTTCTTGAAAAATTAAACTAAATTCCAAAACATTCTTAATAATAGTTATCCCTTGAAAACAATTTTCAAACAATTAGAAAAATAAATTTTCCAATTTTATTATAAATATAAACCAATTTAATCTTCATTAAATTAATTTAATTGAAATTAAGGCTTTAAAAAAATTTTAAAAATCAAATAAAAAAGTGTGGGAGACTGTCTGGCTCGTGCAGTTCTGTGAGGCATGTGCTACGTGTGCAGCACATACACCATCGACGTCTACTCCAAAAATGCTCCCAAACTTTAAGCGTGTGTCATATAAATGACCATCGTTCCTTCAGAGATAAGGTTTCTGCGTTTTGTTACGTCGTTGTCGCCCCTTTCTTCTACTTGTCGCCCTCACTTGAGATTGGTGACCATCTCCCCACCATTGCATCTTCTGTCACAGCCAAAAACCATCGCCACTGGTTCTAGCCATCACCAACGACAACCATCATAAAACAATCAGGGAGTAAGAGAAAAATGCAAAGACCAGGGAAATAGACGCATAAAATCAGAACAACAATCAGAATAAATACAAGCATATCAATCTGATTCTAGATTTCAAAATTCCAAAAGCAAAAACAAGGAACATACGCAAATTCCATAATAGACAAAAACGCATAAGCAGACAAGGGAGTGGTATAGAAATTTCAGGAAAAAAAAAACAAAATTTTGAGTTTATTTAAAACATAAAACCTTAATTTTATCAAATCAATAACAATCAAGCTTTTAATTCAAGTTAAAAAACTAAAGGAGACTATAATACCACTATTAGAAACTAACTGTAATTAAATCACGAGCGTAGCAAAAATATAAAATTTTACTATTTTCAATCAGATTCTGATAATTAAATAACTTAAATAATTAAACTCAAATAATAAAATATAAATTTGTACCTGGTTCGATTTTCCTAATGAAATCCTTTTGAAACCTTTTTGATGTGTCAACTATAAGTTGTTCATGAATCAAACCTCTAACAGTATCCACTTAGTAGTTTCTCAACTTTTAAGAGAAATAAGCAAGAGTGTTAGCTCCTTTATGTTTATTCTTATTTATAGAAAAAGCATTAGGTTTTTTAAATTTCTATTAAAATTAAATACGTCAGTTATAATTAAAGTCAAACTTTAATTATAATTATTTTAATTTTAATAAAATCAAATATCCAACTTAATTGAAAAAAAATTGGTAAATATCTTAACTTAACTTACTTAATTGAAATTGATTTTTCTCTCATAAACTACTTTTTATATGTAACCTATTACGTTTCTAATATATTGGAAATGATTATAAATTACAATTCTAATTCATAATTAGCATAGAATAAATTAAAACTCCTTTTAATTTATCTTTAATTATCTAATTAAACAATTTATAATTATAGATCAAGATTAAGATCGAGCAACATGTCATGATCACCCTAAAGTAAATCACTTGTTAGTATAGTTTTTACGTACAATATACAAAATGCATAAGAAGGGAGTTGAATTGTGTATCCTTTTCATGAATATAAGCCCCTTTGATATTTTTTTGAAAATTATTTTTTTCAACGCTATTAAATGAATATCAAAATGTTTATACGAAAATATCTACGTGATTAAATCGCAAATAACTTCTATATACTTGTATAAGAATAATAGAAATTAAAGTAGAGAGATAGAAGATGGACACGACGATTTTATCCTGGTTCACCCCAAACCTTGAGGTACGTCTAGTCCTCAGAATTCTTCTGAGATTCACTAAACTTCTCCAAAGTTACAAGTATTCTTTCCCTCTTAGAGCCGCTTCAGGTCTCTCACACAAAATATTATTTTCTCTCTCTTAGCCTCTTCAGGCTTTCAGCTTTTTCTTTCTCTTACTAGAAAGATATTGCGAGCTTTGTTACAGTAACGATTGCTCCCATGTTTCGCACAACGAATACAGAATTTTTAACTTGAAAGCTAAACGTTGAAGTTCAAAAACTAGAATCTCAAAAAATAGTTCAGTCTTCGACTATGACTTGTATTTATAGCCTTCGTCTCCAACTGCTTCTTGACAACTGCTTCTTGTTTCTTGTAGAAACCGTTATTCAGTTGAGTTCTGTAACTAACCCCAACTGACTAACCGTTTGACGTACTATCGTGTCTTCGTCTTCGTATCTTCTGTGTTTTCCGCGCTTCTTTTGTGTTTTGCTTCGTCTATGTTTTGTCACTTCTTCTGTATTTTGTATTTTCTGTCTTTTTGTATCTTCTGTCTTTTGCCGCTTCTTCTATGTTTTGCTTTTTCTGTCTTTTTACTTCTTCTATATTCTGCTTCTTCTGTGTTTTACTGTACGCTTAACACACTTATCAAAACAGTTCATTTATTTCTAATATTATTATTATTTGATTGCCACCAAAATTTTTAGACGTGAAGTCATTTTGACTTAACAATCTTCCCATTTTTTATGATAACAAATAATCATAATTTTAGAAAGATAAACGAATATTATTTATATAATGAGTAAGAAGATATCAAAGATATACACGTGAAAAATTGTAATTAATACTATCTTCTTTTTTCTTGTCTCTGGTCCCCCCATGTACTTTCTTCTTTTGCTTATACTCTTCTCCTATCTTTCTTCTGCTTCTTCTCTTCTCCCCCTATTTGTTATTAATCAAAAATCTTTATCGAAGATGCTTCATAATTTCAGAGAACATTCATTGTATATCAGTGCATCAACTTGAGGTCTTCTTCCATAGAAACTCGTAAATAAGCTACTTCCTCATGTAGACCACCCACTGAGTCACGCAGATCATCAACCTTGTCATGAATTTCTTCAATTTCCTTGACCAAGGCTTCATAACTCCCCTGTTGTATGTGTCTAACTTCTTCCATACCAATAGTAAAATTCTGTTGCGGTGTTCTTGGTGGAAGGAAGTTTGTAGCAACAGATGATTCTGAAGGTAAGACATCTAATTCAATAATTGTAATAACAGGAGGTTTGAGCGATAGTTTTCCTTCAGGGAGATCAAGGTCATCAGGTCTAGGTAGCTTTGGAACTGGTTTTCCAAGAAGGTGTAGTACATATTTAATTGAAGCTATACAACTCAAGGGTCTAAAATGCATAACCAGATGCACAAGAGTCTCTAAGTTGAAATTAATACCTTTAATCCTGATAGTTCTGTACTGCCCTTCTGTTACTCTGTCAACTACCTGAAAAGTTTCATCTATGGTGAAGTGGCCATACTGACTTCCTGATGCTTTTGAGATATGATGTGAAACATAGATTTCTTTCAGTTGAGTTGCATAACATGCCTCATTTATGTTCCTCACTTTTGCTTCTATTTGATCTTCTGAAAGATCACCTATATTTCTTTTGGATACATTTTCTTCTTTCCTTTATCTTCATTGCGTACAATTGAAGGTCTTGGTTGTATGTCTGGTATAATCTTGAACACTGTTCCCTTTGTGATTGGGTAAATAGTATATCGCTCCTTGGTCATCTGTGTCAGATATGGTTCTGACTTTTCATCTCGTAGAACACCATACAACCTTTTCTGTCCATGATTTAACAGATGTATTGATCGACTATTTACCAGTATTAGTTCGAATTGTACCTTGACCAACGTTCTCAAAGGTTCTCTTATAATGATTGAGCTTCTGCTCCTTACAGGTACAACTTCTTCAATCATCTTCAGTTTCAAATCCTCTCTTCTCATAGGTTGAAAAGGATTAAGCTGTGCTGAACTGTGTTCAACTTACTTTTTCTTTTGTTGAACGTCAGTTGAAGTACTCTTTTTCTGACTGGTCTTTTGCTTCTTACTTTCTTCTACCATCCTAGAAGGAGTTTTTTGTTGAGGTTGAGGTTTCTTTCTTTCAAACACCAACTTCCTCTTAATTTCTATTTCTTTGGTCAATTTTGTTGGCTGCTCTTGCAAAATTGAGACCAAGGATCTAGTAACCTGTGGTGCTTTCTCTATCTTCCCTGAATCTTTACCATGAGTCAGACCTTTCCCTTTCTTCTGCTCTTGTTGACGCAGGGTTAATAGTCTCGGTGACTTTCTTGCTTGTTTGGATTTTTCGGAATGAAGTGTCTCCTCCTTTCTATTCAAAGACACTTGTTTTTCAGACTGTTGCACCTGGCTTTCTTCTCTATGAGAAATCGTCTTAACTTTCATTGATTCATCTGACGATTTCTTCTTTTCTTCTATAGAAATTCTTCCTGTGGATTGAGGTTTTGTCTATCTTGTGGGTTATCTTTTTCACTCAAACTGCGTTTGACACTATGCTCCCCCTTAGTCCTTGCTTTTGTCATAGAATCTGTATCCTCATTTTCTTGATTCTTCAAGCTCATTCTACTGACTGTCGTCGCATTAATGACGCTTTTAATGTTCATCTTCATTATGTTTCCTCTCTTAAGAAAAATTTCAGAATCTCTGAAGATTCTTGTCAGTAGCATACCATACGGTAGGGCATTAAAGTCTCTTTTCGACTTCGTCATATAACTAAGAATTGGGTGCGGAAGATCTATGGGCTGATGGTTGAGTAGATGGAACAGGCATTGTTCATCTATCATCGTCACAACATTCTTCAATCCTGTTCTTGGTAGAACACAATAAAAAAGTAGCGCATGTAGAACCCTAGCCTTCGGCACAAGAGTTGAGGCCTTCTTTTCCTTTAGGTCACTACATCCATAGAGTTGTCGATTGATATGTGCTTTCTTTACACTGGCTTGAGTCATCCATCTTGTTTTATGAGCTACCTTTGCTCCAACATATGAACACTCACTAGCTTTCTCGATTGACTCCAGTTTCATAATGACCAACAATCTATTCCACCACTGATACTAAAGTATCGTCTACTACTTTTGCATTCTTCCAAAACTCATATACTTCATTCAAGTAAACTGTTTCACGGACCTGAAAGAAATTCTTCCATCCAGCTGCATCAATCTCTGGTTTGATGTCCATCTGGTTCTTCTTCAAGGAATCGAAATCAACGTGTCT
>JAOTAX010000002.1:29952270-29969680 GCA_025629825.1 Erythroxylum guanchezii
TAACAACTCTAGAGGTCTAGACGAAGTTACAATATTTTTAGAAGAAAAAGATGTTTTAACCTGTTTTCCTTTATGACGACTTTCACAAAAGAAATCCTTGTTAAAACTTATATTTGGTAAACCTCTTACCAAATCATGTTTAATCAATTTAGAAATATGTTTAAAACTAACATGACCTAGCTTTTTATGCCAAATCATTTTTTCTTCATCTGCAGTAGATATTATGTTTTTCTTAGGTACCCAGATTTTCTTGGGTCCTTTGAGGTTAGTCTTATAATAATTCATAGAATGATAATAAGATCACTGGTGATTTTTCTTTCTATAAGGAACAAAATTCTTTTTATGACAGAGTATCGCTTTTAGTAAACCCTAGACCACTCTTATTATTTGGGTGTCTATATCTTCCAATCATGTCATTCATTTTTTCGTACTTTCAGTAAAGGTTGATAGATCTGCTGAAAGAGTATTAATTCTTTGTTTCAACTGACTAATTTCTTCATATCTATCTATAGTAGCTTTTCTCTTCATATCATCTACTTGTTTCTTAAGGCAGACGCTTTCTTTTTGCAATACTTCCGTTTTCTTCAAGTTTTCAACAAACTTTTTCTTTAGGGCTCTATACTGCTTTAGTATAGCATGTGAATCTTCTAACAATTCTAAATATGCATCTTATAATTCATTAAAGTTAGAAGTTACCTCCTCATCACCTTCTTTTTCAGTTACCAAGCATATATTTGCTTGAACTGATGCTTCTTAATCAGAATCAAATTCGGACGAATCCAAATCTTCTCATGTTGCCATCATGCTCTTCTTATTTTCTTTATTTTTCTTTGGTTTTCTTCTCAGCAACGAACATTCAGACTTGTAGTGTCCAGGTTTGTTGCACTCGTAGCAAATGATAGATGTCTTCTCGTTCTTGACTTCATCTTTGCTATTTCTCTTAAAAGAAAACTCTTTATTTCCTTTTGCTTTCTTCTTCCACATCCGTCTGATCTTTCTCGAAATGAAAGATAATTCATCATTATCTGCACTTGAATCTTGTTCAGATTCACTGGTATCATCATCCTTGATTTCTTCAGTCTTTGGTGCTTTTGACGATGAACTTCTCTTTTTTTGAGTCTTGTGAATTTTCTGTCTAGTCTTTAATGCTATAAATTTGTCCTGTCTGGGTTTATCTTCTGGATCAAGTTCCACTTCGTGTATCTTCAAAGAACCAAGAAATTCATCAAGCTTTAATATACTCAAGTCCTTGGCTTCTTGTACTACAGTGACTTTAGGTCTCCATCTTTTCGACAAACTTCTGAGAATCTTCCTTACATGGTCTTGATTATCGTAGATTCTCCCAAGAGCTTTAAGTCCATTAACGATAGTTTGAAATCGTCCAAACATCTTATCAATAGACTCATCTTCCTCCATCTTAAACATCTTATACTAGTGTACAAGAATACTTATCTTGGACTCTTTCACCTAGTTTGTGCCTTTATGTGCTATGAATAGAGTGTCTCACATTTCCTTTGCAGTGTCGCAGCCATGAACTTTATTGTATTCACTTCTACTTAAGGCACAACTTAAAAAGAACTTGGCCTTTGAGTTTAGTTGGAATCTAGCTTTTTGATCGGCTGACCATCTGATACGGGGAATGACATTTCCTTCATCATCCCTTAATATGTATGGTCCATTTTCAATGATGTCCCAAAGATCAATGTATGTGGATTCTATGAAGAGTCGCATCATGTCCTTCCAATAATGATAATCCTCACCATTGAATGCAGGAGGTCTTGTAACGGAGGCGCCTTTAGCTATAAAAACATGTGATTCAGCCATGGATCTTTGTCCTCACTTTGTAACGATGGTTCTTGGAAACTGAGCTCTGATACCGACTGAAGTAAATCACTTGTTAGTATAGCCTTTACGTACAATATACAAAATGCACAAGAAGGAGGTTGAATTTTGTATCCTTTTCGTGAATACAAGCCCCTTTGATATTTCTTTGAAAACTATTTTTTTCAACACTATTAAGTGAATATCAAAATGTTTATACGAAAATATCTACGTGGTTAAATCACAAATAACTTCTATATACTTGTATAAGAACAATAGAAATTAAAGTAGAGAGTTAGAAGATGGACACGGTAATTTTATCCTGGTTCACCCCAAATCTTGGGCTACGTCTAGTCCTTAAAATTCTTCTGAGATTTCACTACACTTCTCTAAAGTTACAAGTATTCTTTCCCTCTCGGAGCCTCTTCAGGTCTCTTACACAAAGTATTATTTTCACTCTCTTAGCCTCTTCAGGCTTTCAGCTTTTCCTTTCTCTCACTAGAAAGATATTGCGAGCTTTGTTACAGTAACGATTGCTCTCGTGTTTTGCACAACGAATACAGAATTTTTAACTTGAAAGCTAAACGTTGAAGTTCAAAAACTAGAATCTCAAAAAATAGTTCAGTCTTCGACTATGACTTGTATTTATAGCCTTCGTCTCCAACTGCTTCTTGTTTCTTGTAGAAACCGTTATTCAGTTGAGTTATGTAACTAACTCCAACTGACTAACCATCCGACGTACTATCGTGTCTTCGTCTTCGTATCATCTGTGTTTTTACTCTTCTTCTGTGTTTTCCGCGCTTCTTCTGTGTTTTGCTTCTTCTACGTTTTGCCACTTCTTCTGTATTTTGTATCTTCTGTCTTTTGCCGCTTCTTCTATGTTTTGCTTCTTCTGACTTTTTACTTCTTCTGTATTCTGCTTCTTCTGTGTTTTGCTGCACGCTTAACACACTTATCAAAATAGTTCATTTATTTCTAATATTATTATTATTTGATTGCCACCAAAATTATTAGACGTGAAGTCATTTTGACTTAACACACCCAAATATCAAGAACGTCAAAGTGGTTTAATCTAACCTATCCATATATGGTTATGGTGTATAATTAAATCATTTCATCATCCAATGCTCCAATTGGACAAAGTATGGATATAGTGTCTACTATTTTGTATCCAATCATATTCGTTCTTCCTAGTTAATGATTGATTTATAACTGATATTTAAAAACAATTTTTTTCAAATGTCTATTTATTTTGGTCAGAGAATTTCATAAATCATTACTAATTAAGAATATTAGAAATTTCTTTTAATTATTTTAGAATGATGAATCCTTTATTAACTTACTTAACTAGCTTCATATGATTCATTATGCATCGAAGTATTATCTACTGAATTATTATAGGATAGTCTATAAGTAGCATCAAAACACAGTAATTTTTACATTAAATACCTTGATAATCACAAGTCAAGTCAAACAATTAACCTAATACCTAACGGTTGAACCCCGTGGGAACTAAGTAAAAGTATGGAGAATTTGGCATCAGATGAAACAAGACATGGAACTAATGAGTATGGAAACTGCACTTCCAGGATTGAGTTATAATGTAGTTATGGGGTAGCAACTTGTGCAATTCGTATGGTTATGAAAAACCAATCTCCTTCACTCCGGAAAGAGCCAAAGAAAAGAAAAGTAAAAGAAAGAAGTCATTGATCTATCTGCTTCTTCCTTTAAAATAAGATTTTTGAGATTTAGGATTAGCTAACTCCTCCCATTGATAAGCTTTGCGTTACGAACAACACTGGAAAGGTCTTTGCCTTTGTATTTGTTGAGATTATATCGCTTATAAAAAAATTGCTCAGATCCAAAGTTTCGCCCTTTTATGCATCTCTTGACAATAGAAATAGACTTTTTACTATCTACAATAACATCAATAATAACTCTCTGAAAATTCATAGATCTAGGGAGAGTCATAGCGTTATCCATTACTGGTATAGATGCAATAAACTCGCATTAAACATATATTTATGGATAACGCTATGAATCTCCCTAGATATATATATATATATATAATGCGTAAAAATAAAAATATAAAAATAAGTAATACAATAAATATTAAACAAGATAAAGAATAAACAAATAAATAGTAATAAAATAATATAAATACATAAATAAATACATAAATAAGAAAGAAGATAATTAAATAAATCAGTCAAACAAACAAATCATTACGAGACAATATTTAGGCTAAGTAAGAAAATATTTAAGCTAAATAATTAAGAGGAAAGTACTACATATTAAAGTTTACGCTAAATATAAGACATAAGACTCGCAAAAAAATATATTCAAAAGACTTATAAAGAAGAGGACGTCTCTATATCTTAGTATGTTTAAATTTTCTATTGAGGATCATATCTTTAGTATTTTCCAATATAACTATATCATTTTTTACTACTTCCTTTAATTTCTCTTAAGCATTTCTTTTTTCTTCTTACAGTCTCTAAGTACAATCTTCTTGTATCTTCTTACTTGAGCGTTAGAGTATTTCTTCTTAATATGTCTGAACTACCTAAATCTTATCTTTTTTTTCATTAATATTAGTCACCTTTCCTTTACTGTTTTTCACCCCTTATCATTCCATGTTTTGTACTTCTATTTCGGTCTGAGTTATGCGCAATGTCTTTAATACAAAACTGTATTGTTAAGAAGAACAAGTAAAATAATCGAGGCTTGAAGGGTGAACACGAGGCTAATATCTATATACAAGAACATAAAGAATTAAAAAAATTCTGAAGAAATAACAAAAATAAAAACGGATAATTAGCCCACATTACCTCAGGTTTTTCCAATCAAATCGTTGTGTTCTCTAGGTAAATTAATCAGACTGGTAGAGTGGTTCAATTTTCAGGTCGACAGTTGACCGTTTCAAGTATTTACAACCAGATTCACAGAAAGGAAGGCCGCTGCCTGAATACCACTTCTCGAAAATATTAGAACTTGTAAACTGCGTTAGGCAACGAGTAAGAAGCTCAAGCTGCAACAGAAAAAAGTGAGAAGTCATCTCCTCACACCAAATCCAGCGAGCTCAAACTTCATCTACTTCCCATGATTGCTATAACCAACCACATGAAGGAGAATATAAATTGCGGTAACTTCAAATATTTCTATAAATGAGGCAATACCATTGACACAGCATAAAATTAGACATTTCATGTCTCCCTCAGAATTAAACTTTCCACCACTGATATTTGACCTATATGTCCAATCAGGAAAATGGTATTACCATAAATATTTGCGCATCAATGATGACACTTAACTCTAACAGAAGCTACAAAGAATTATCAGTTGCTAACTATTTAAGCAAGGAATTGTTATTGAGATATTCGATGTGCCAGTTGCGTTTATTGCTGCTGGGATCTGCAGTGGATATGTGTAGAACTTTATTATGATAGTCATAAAGAGTTCTTCTATGACCAATACTAATATATGTGATGCCTGCTTCTTCAATCTGCTTGTATAAATGTACCTGCAAAAGTAGAGACATGAATGTGAAATTTAAAACTGAAGCCTTCTGGTCCACAAAATAATTCAAGGCACCTCATTATGTTTCAATTATGATAGGGTTGTAAGACTATGATTAGTGAAAAGGAAAAATTCTATATGCAACTCATAGGAACTTCGGAGGTTAAGAATCATTGACTGCAGGTCCAACGTACTGAATACCAACTCAAACTAAATACCCCCCATGTTGTTTCCTCCGAATATTTCAATGCACCAATCAAGCAACAGGCTCATTTTAGTTTGGGGTTTTTTTAAAAAAGTGACATCTGATTACTATTCATGGCTATGGTATTTTGTTTTATCATAGTAATTCATCGCATCTCAGAGCACTCCGGGGGGGGGCAAAACTGTGTGATGGGACCAAATGTATCATCGATTGGGATGAGGACTAGAGAATCAAAAGGTGATAAGCTTTCTTTTGTCAAGCACCATTGTTTAGATAACTCGCTATGAAATTGTCAGAATAACAGTTTAAAATGTTTTGGAGTCCTTAGAATTGGCACAATCCTGCTGCAAGAACAACATAAAAAATGAATCTACGAACACATTTACCTCATTGGCTTCATCCAGAGCACTAGTAGATTCATCCAATAGAACAAGCTTGGGTTTTGAAAGCAGCAAACGAGCGAAAGCAAGACGTTGCTGCTCTCCAAGGGAAAGGACACTGGACCACTCATGCATGGACTCTAGACTACCGAAACGGGATAGGATATAGCCCAGACGGACATTCTCTAAAACCTGTATCAGATCAGTATTTGTTGGCTTCCTAAGCTTTCCAGTCACATTTTCTGCATAGGCCCTCTGCATTAAGAATTGAACTGAACCTGCAAAGTAGAAGTATTAGCTTTTACTTCTGCTTCAAGTTTTCACTTTCATGTATCCATGAAGAGACCCAATAAATAAGCAACCACCTATGAGCAACCAGGATCATGAACTTCATTACACAAGCCAGTAAAAGATAAATAAATAAAAGCACACGTTCAAGTTATAATCTGCCAACTTAAGATCACGTACAGATAATCAACCTCGAGAAGTCCAAGCTTTCCATATTTGGTAGCTTGGCATATATCAAAAGCAAAGACAATACCTTCGAATTCATCTCAACAAGACAATTACTGAAACCAGGTCTTCTTAAGGGAAACAGAGTACACACTCACATGGGTAGCTTGCTTTTGATATCAACTAACAGAAACAGCCACTGGGGTTGCATCTTTATTGGATTTGTCTTACATGGTATAAAAAGTCCTTATATAGAGGGATAACAAATATTTAATTACTAGAACAATTTTTAATAGATTATCTATGATATTCTATTCTAGAAAGATATACATAATACTCTATACATCAACTATCAAATGTCATCTCTAACACTCTCTTTCTATTTCATCTTATATATGAATTTTGCAAAAAGTCCAGAACAGTCCTTTTGGATCACGGACACTTGTTTTGATTATTCTTTCCAGTTTTGTTTATCTGTTACTTGTCTGTTTTTGACTATTTTTTTTTACTTCTTTTTTACTAAAGACAAGAAATAAAACCATAATTTACAAATAGTGGCCGATGACCAAATTATCCTTAGAAGAGTGGTCTTCATGAAAATGGCATTGTCAACAGAGACGTGTGTAAGTTTTGGAAAAATGCTATATGAAACAGAGGAGATAGAGTGTAGCTTCAACACATTGTTAATAAGCTTAAGGCTTTCCTCTTTTATCACAACTGTAGAATTGGATCTGATAGGATAGACACCGCTAATCCAAAGAAGTAGAAATTTTAATGCAAATTTAGTTCATTTTCATAGGGTTAAGGCATTTGCGTTTTCAACTAAACGAATAGAGTGATGCAAAAGAACTTAAAAAGTCTATAAAAGAAATAAAAGAAGAAAGATTAGTCAACCACAAACTTTAATTTGGTGGGATGAGAACTTGAAATTGAGCTGAAATCAAAGATAAGGGCTGAAATTTAGATTGTATTAGGATTCCTTATTAGGTAGGAAGTAGTATATGTTAGTTTATTTTAGATATGCTATCCTAGTTCTATAGGACTAATAGAATTTCTATTATAATAGGATTTAAATTAGGAACCTTTTCCGACTAGAATAAGGGTTCTAAGAACTATATATGTGTGTATTCAACTCTTCACGAAGAATATACAATCTGAAATTTTTCTACAAATTTGAGTTTTCAACTAGAAAGTGTGATGTTTTCTTCTAAGAGTAATTCCTAGACCCTAGGAGTGACTCCTAGTTTCCTACTCTTTACTGTTTGTGTTTCTTACTAAATCCCACCTATCTTAAACCTAAATTCCAGTCCTATTAAACCTTGAAATTCTAAGCCTAGATTTCTAGCAATCAAACTTTAAAATTCCAAATATGCAAAATTTGAAATTTCAGCATTCCTAGCCAAAATCTAACCCTGAAACATGATATCCCAGTAACCTAATATCAGTCATATTTCCTAATTTTGTGATTTTTAGCTACTAGTTAATAATTCTTCTTTTTTTCCTACATCATACTGTTTGCTAGAAACCATCAATCCTGGAATATTAGCACTAAAAGTGGCAACTAAAATGAAAAAAAGTCATATTTGGATAACTTACTCGTTGATTCAGAACCGCCTGACTCAGAATCTTCGTCAACAACCCATGTAGGATAAAGCAATTGTTGGCGAAGAGTTCCTAAAACCATATACGGCTTTTGAGGCAGGAAAAATACACCCATGTGCTTTCTCCTGGTGGGTGTTTCAAGTTCTTCTGCTTTAGAACTCTCACCACTGACTTCATGACCATTCATTTGTGCAGATAGTGATGGCTGAGGATCATCTCCATGATCCACATAGTAAGTTACTTTTCCTTTCCCAAAATTCCAAAGACCAGCTAGGGCCCTTAATAAAGAAGTCTTACCGCTCCCACTAGGTCCCATTACCTGTTAGACAACAGTATGAACATCATTTTCACCCATTACAAGCATACCACCTCACTATGTAAAAAACAATAAGATTCAATTATAAGCAACATATTAAGCATTGCAAAAAGAATAGCAACAATAATAGTATACTAACCAGTAAATGATCTTGCTTATTGATCACCAATGACAAATCCTTAATCAATGACGACTTACTTGGTGTCAGTAGAGTTAACTTCTCTATATCCAGCAATTTCTTATAGTTGTCCATCAGGATGGACCCATTAGTGGAGTCCAACACAAGTGCACTTTTGCCGTTGCAATATGTAAGGTTAATTTTTTCTGACGAGTTAGAGAGACATTCAGAACTGCCACTATCGAGAATATCGTCAAATTCACCTGCATATATGAATTGATAAAGTCAAAAGAAAAGTTCACATGCAAAGGCATCTGACCTCATTCAGGATCTTCTTGTTAATTTCCGTAAGATGTGCAAAAAATCACAAATAGAACGCATAGTATGGATCAAAAACAGGCATAAATCTTAAAAAAAACACAACAGGCAAAAAAAAAAGGACAAATAAAGAAACAACATAGACACATCGCTCTTATAATGAAGGTTAAAAAATTGGGATTCTTTCTGATATCATAACGACCAATAGAACTTGAAAATGTTTACGTTGAAGATTCTATGATATATTATTTTAGTATTAAATTTTTCTCCTCAAAAAAAGATATTAAAAATAATATGTCTTGTATAACTTGAATAAGGTAGCAGCAACAAGACAGGCTAGAAAATCATATTTCTCAAGTAGATGTATGAGAATCATGAGGACATAATATCAAACATCGCAAGGATTGATGAACCATCTTGAAATAAGTGAGTGCAGCTCCTTGCCAGAATTATTAATTCACCGTTAAAAAATAAATTAATCAATTGCAAGGAAGACATCTTGCAAATTTGTTGCAAATACATATGAAATTTCTATATAGACTGTACTTATTCAAAGTATCTCCTCTAATGTTGACATCAATTCAAAGGAAACACAAATTTTACCTAATCGATCAATGACAGCTGAAAAGGCACTGATTGCTTGAAATTGGTACACAATGAGGGAAAAATCTCCAAGAATATGGTTAAAAGCTGAAACTGATTGACTGATAACACCAAACTCTATCTTTCCTGAGAAATACATAGGAGCAACAACAGCGGCAGGAAGAATCTGAATTAGGTACCGATAGCCACTGGTGAAGAACTCCAAATTTCTGGAAGAAATCAATAATTGCTGAAGAAAAACAAACATGAGTAAGCATCACATGATAGAACATAAAAGTTAAATGGTAATAAAGTACATTAGCAGATGCTTCTTCTTCTTGATTATCACTGCACATCAATGATTAAACAAATTAAAGTTATTAATAAATCCCTTTTTCTTCTTTATCTTCCTCTCTGAAACTTCAGGAGATGTCCTAAGAGAAGAGATATCAAAGAAAACGAACAAGTTATTTCAGATGACTTCCAAGATAAAGAAAAAAATATTTCATGCTGATTCTGACTTGATAGCCAATTATGATAGAAAAATCAATCCAAGAGTGTTGGTGGTTAAATACAAAGCAGAAGCTATGGTGTTCTGAAGATTATGTTTCATCAGTTACAAGGGATAGTCTGCCTAAAACCTATGATACAAAAGACTTCCCTCCTTGATAAGAGCAATTTCAGCTAATTTTCAACCAAAAAAGGATAGGAAATAAACTGACTAAATCAAGCAGGGAAGTCAACTTAAATTCAAGTTGGTCATAGGGAAAAGATCTTACAGTCAAATTTTCAAAAGCATTTTTGAAGCGCTGCAGTAGAAGATGCATTTCACTTTCTTCACCACTGTAGAAAGCAATGGACTCCGCATTTTCCCTCACTCGGACAAGCCCATAACGGAAATCTGCTTCTTTTTTCTCTTGCAAGAAATTGAGACTGACCAAACCCTGAAATCAAAGGTATAGAAGTGACCATTGATAAAACTGCGCAAGTTCGCCGAGAAACAAGGAAAAAAAGACAAATATAAGTGGAGAAAAAGAAATCTACCCGTCCAAGAAGAACACTAATAGCAGTTCCACCAAGAGAGTAAGCAAGAAGAACCACAAAAAGGGGAGGATAGATACCATACAAGATGCTACTAAAAGAGATCAAGTCAACCGCAGCATTAAAAAGAGTCAAAGAGAAGGCAAGTGCAGTGGAAGTGAAAGAACTTAGATCATCAACAATGCGCTGATCAGGATTATCAATAATAGATTGGGACTGAATTTTGTAAAAGGTCCGGTTGTTGAGATAGCGTTCCATGTAGTACTTGGTCATCCAAGACCTCCACCTCAAGGAAAGAGTGTCTTTAGCATAGTCTCTTAGAACAAAGACCTGAAAAACAATAAATGACAACAACAAAAGCGGTTATATAGAAAGTTTGAGAAATAAGCATACATATATATATATGCGTGTGCGTGTGCGTGTGCGTTTTCTTACTGGGATTCCTCCGGCAAAGCCTCCGAGGTAGTACAAAAGTTGCTTTGTGAACTGATCTTGGTCCTTGTCTTCGATGGAACAACACAAAGACATAACAAAAAGCATAAAACTATGAAAAATAAAAAGAAAAAAGAAAAAGAAAAAGAAGAGAGGGTAGTTAAGTTAAAAATTACTGGCAAGAGCATTGTAGAAGTCGCGGCCAAGGTAATTGAAGCCAACACTGATGGCGGTGGTGGACAAAGTGAGGGCGAAGACTGCGGCCAAACGGAGTCTGGCTTGGAGCTTGTCATCCGTAGAGAACCAATAGGGTGCTGCTACTTTCCAGAATCTGCTATACAATTCTCTAATTCTGAGATTTCTTCTTTCTCCGTCCTTTTCATCTTCTTTTCCATTTCTATTATTATTATTATCTTCTTCAGCCTCCTCCTACTCATTTTGGGAAAAGGAAAGGCTAAATTTAAGTAACAGAGGGAGTATGAATATATAAAAGAGGGGAAAGAAAGAGCAAAACCTGACTTTGGAAAGATGATGATGATGAAGAAGAAGAAGAAGAAGAATTAGCAGCAGCCCAGTATTTGAAGAGGAATTTAGTGTTATTAGTAAGAATGTTGTTGTTGGTGGTCTTGATGAGAAGAGGATTAGTTAATTTATTTCTCCTTCTTGGGCCAACACTTGACATAGCTGCTGCTGATGCAGTTGGAGACGGAGACGGAGCATGAAGAAAACTGGGAGTGGAGATCGCAGGATAGCATTTCCAGTGATGATAAGTTGCATTAGCAAATGCAACTGATGAAACGCAAGGAATAGTTTCTACCCTCATTCCTCTTTTCTTTTTGTTTTACTTTTGTGTACGATACGAAACAAACACTTTCAATCACTCAATAAAGCCATCTATGGAAAATATGAAATAAACATTTTTTCTCCTCTCTTGATCGGCTTCCAGTTTCCTTGTTCCAGCCATACAAGTATACTCTCATTATTCAACTCTCTTAAGCAATCCACCACCGTATTGCTCTTTTCTTTTTGGGCGATCCACGTCGTGCCACGCCGCCTCCCTCGGTTAACGGCCTTTTTATAATAAATAGTAGGCCATGCTATTGGAAATTAACGTGACCATGGATCCTTTTTGTGTTAGGACATAGAAAAATGCGCTCTCCGGACACATTCACAGTTCGATGACTATGCAGTCCATGTCCACGTCCACCTCGTCAGTGAATACCATCAGCCTCACTTGCATAAAATTCCCCTTATAATTTATACCGTCACCCTCTAGGCCCCTACACATTTTGGGAAAAGGAAAGGCTAAATTTAAGTAACAGATGCAAAACATTTTGCACATCCGACAACATTTAGTAGCTGAACTTACAAAGCATGCGTACAGACAAGTCCTTTCTAAACAACTCAACCACTTCATTGCATTCATTTTGCTATTTAGTCATATTATACATGTCTTCTGATGCATTCACCAAAAAGTTTTTAGAAGGCAACGCTGAAGCTTTCATCCATTGTACAGATAACACTATTTGGATATTTCAAGCATCGCCTTCGTCATCATCTTCATCACTAGAAACGGATGTTAATTGTGATGCTGCAATAGCCATGACCTCCCCTGGGGGAGGGTGGTCGAATTTGCATGTTGCACCGTACTTGCAAGCACCAGTCTTCATATAATATGGACAATGAACAGCACCCTGCCAAAACAATTTAATTTGTATAGGGCTTATGCAAGGAAAAAATGCCCAGCCAAAATGGTGTAGAACTAGAAAACAACACATTGTTGTGAATAGCAGAAGCAACATAAATAATTAGAAAATGATAGTTACATGCTTTATTTACAGACCAAATTAAGACTTCGGGGATTGTAGCATTCATTCTTCAACAAAAAAGCAATGAGGTGCTGCAGAAACAAAAGGACTACTAGCAGTCGCACACTTTTCTTGAAAATCAAGTCAATAAGATGATTTTAGAAGTTTCCATTATGAACGAAAGAGGAAATGCCATCAATGCAATTATGACCAGCAGGTTAAAGGCACAAGCTTCTAAGCTACCAATCTTCTTCTTGGCCACATATTAATCTCGTTTATGGAGCCTTTCTGTTCCTAACAATTAAAGAGGGAGGGATGTAGGGGCCTACACACAAACCTTACCACAAATCCCAGTCAAACCTATAACATGTGCCTTAGCTCTTGATTAAGGAAACTAAACCTCACGAACAACAGATTAAAGTTCAAGAAGATGGTAAAGCAACAACCCAGAATAGAAAAGGCTAGGAAAAACCATTACTTCTGATTTAAAGGATTTGTATATTTACATGCAAGCAACAGTTCTTACCTCTCTCCTCGGTAATCCAGCAAGGGTTAGCTTCACATTTTGATGTTGAGGTGGCTTTGCAATCGGTTCTGACCTATCAAAAGGATGATGAAACTTGCACCGTTCCCCAAACTTACAAACACCAGTCTTCATGTAGTACTAAACATGAAAGCAGAGCAACAAAGGCACATGTCAATACAGATGCCATGGTACATCCCATAAATCGGCAGAACAAGTTGTTTTATTGCCACTAAGGACCAACAATTATATTGCATAATCTAGAAGTTCGAATTACTAGGAAAAGATATTTTGTAAAACTCGTATTCACAAAATTCAAGTCATAATAAGAGCAATGCAAAGAACAAATTTTGAAACAAGATTTAACATGATATACATACTTCACATTCTGTACGTCCAGGTCGTTGAGGATAAATTGTAGCTCCTAGGCCTAGCTGGACACAAGAAATAAATAAAAAGCATTAGAACTAGATAAGACTGGTTTATTAAAATGATAGCCACCTGAATAAGCTCTAGTGTAAGATAAAAACTTGCCAGTCATGTTGAAGTTCCAATTCAATAGAAATAAGATTCAAAGCTGACAAAAAATAAACTTACAAATTATAAAGGAAAGCAAAAACTCATTCAGAAATCACTTTAAAACTAGGAGTTATGAACTGTCAAGAACACCAAGACACAGATAATACACATTTGAAAATAACACAATTAGACATATAACCACAGAAGAAAGAAATCATAATGTTGAATTTCGATCTAGATCTCTTTCCCCAACTAACTCACACTTTAGGCTTCCATTCTACCAAATATTAGGAAGCAAGTCAAAGACATACCATACTCATGGTTAATAAGTTTCTTGTCAGAAATCTCCAAAAGTTCAATAAAACAAAAACAACTGACGAAGAAACAAATAAATGATTCACATCTTACCATTGGTTGAGCCAATCTGGGGTCAATTTGCTGATACATAGTTGCAGCTGGGTTAATTCCAATGCTTAAACTAGGACCAGCGGGGGCAAGAATGGGATTGCTTATTGCTGCAACAGGAGGATTGATTGCTGTAAAGAAAATACCAGATATGTTTTATATAAAAGCCCCTGAGTTTTGAGGACCTAATAAAAGATACCATTATAATGAGGCATTTTAAGATGAAAATAGAAGTCTATGCATACCAAGTCTATCAGGATGATTGTATCGGCAAGTGGCCCCATACTTGCAACTGGTTATGAGAAAGGGAATGATCGTGAATAACTTATGATTTTCAATTTAGTCGTAAATTTTCTGAACAAGAAAATCTCACCTGCCCGTTTTCAGGTAGAAAGGACAATCCAGTTCGCCCTGTTTGGAATTAAGACTTGTTATCAAGAGAAGCATGGGTACAGGAACATATTAATACTTACTACCTTGACCACATAAAAGGGACAAAATAACAGGAGGCCATCCACCGAAATAGATGAAACAAGAAAAAAAAATACTTATATACATATGAAAAAAAGAACTATTTTATTGAAGAATCATCCAGGGTCCACTCTTAAACAGAATCTATTGCTCCTCTCATCACAAAAAAATATCCGCCAGTTCATAACTTTAGAAGCAGTACATCAACACAGTGTGATTCAAAAGCAAATGAATAGCAGAACTTACAGCACTACACAAACAAGCACTAGGCTATTTCCATATAGGACATACTGAAAGAAACTCCATTCATTGAATTTCAAAATCTAATTAATATTAACCATTTCATAAAGTACATAATTTTAGTAACATATGAATACAGCTACAACATAAGACCGTCAGAAAAAACCTGATTTCAGAATGAAGTAAGAAGCTACTACTAGATTTTCCACAAATCTGGTCTAACCAACAAGTAATAACTGAACTGCATCTCCTGCATGCCCATCTACAAGGCTCAAATTCGAATCACATTATTAAAGGAAAATAGAAGCAAAGGCAAGAGTGCACACTAACATTTTCTTCAAAACTCTTCATGATATGGTGATTACACACATCTTCCCTTCTTTACTTATATTTCGTATACAGTTACTCTATTTTGGACTTCTAACATTTTCAACTAACTTGTAACTAAATTTAAGCTTCAACGACCAACGACAACCACCATTTATCAATCCGGTTACTAACTACTTTTGAAACAAAAAGCTTTGATGGACTGAAATAATGCATAACTAAGGAAACCAATGGCTGATAGTAAATTTTATCAATCAATTCAGTAAAACTACATCACCAATCTTATAGGAACTACTATGGAATTATAATATACAGCTGTTGACAATGAAGCAGAATCTTATAGTAAAGTTTATCAATCAACTCAGTAAAACTACATCACCATTCTTATAGGAAGTCCTTTGGAATTATAATACAGAGCTGTTGACAATGAAGCAGAATCTTTGACCATATTAACATCTCCAAATGATACTAAACTCTCGGCTTCTGATCCAGTCCACTCTTGGCTACCATTCTCTTGTCCGGTTGATGGTATCCATACATCTTTTGGGTGATGGAATTTGCAAGTGGAACCAAATTTGCATTTCCCAGTCTTCATGTAAAACTATTTAACATAATATATGAATGAAAAACAATTCACAAAATAGTATTGCTTCCTTGGATAAGAGAAGAGCAGTATCTTACAGCACATGGAGGCTCCGAGGGCCTCTCAGGAAAAACAGAAACATCCTTACTTTCTGACGCACCCTGAAACCACGCAAATCACAAATAACCTTATTGAGAGTGATAGGTACCAGACAAAGATCCGTATGAAGCAATTGATGAAATTGGAACATACCAAAGTCAAATTCTCTTTCGGATGATTAAACTTGCATTTCAAACCATACTTGCATCTTTGAGTTTTCAAGAAGTACTGCACCGATGATTGTGCCCTGACTTAGAATGGTTTTAAACATGGAAAAGTAGCAAAGTCCAAAAGTTACTTACTGGACAATCAGGTTCTCCTGGTCTCTCAGGAAGATTGTCACTAGTAGAAAAAACTGGAACCTATATAAGCAACACAATATGAAACTTAAGCCATAAAAACAGTAATCAATGTTCATATAGAAATAATGGAAGAACTTTGATATGCATAAACATCTTCTAACAGCAAAAACATAATGAATAATGCTGCATAGACTTGTGAGCAAAAGCATCAGTAGTAATTCTCAAATGTTTCAACAGTGTTGGAATCAAGGGAATAGAAAAGGCCAGTGAACCAATTCCAATCTACCTGTATTGAAACAAGTCTATGTTTGTGAGAATCCAAAATGAGGAAAGTACTGATGATCTTCAAGCAAACAGCTCGGTAATACATGTTAGATGGGACATTCAAGCCAACTACCAGATAATTTCTTAGAATGATAGTGAGAATGTCATTTACAGTAAACAAATATGCAAGATATGTCACATTACATAGATAAACATACAAACATAGATACAGAGCATTTCCATCAAATTTAAAACATTAAGCAATAGACAAACCAAACAGAACTCTCTTTCAAGCAAGCAATGCAAGAGCACTTAATTGGTACCTTGACCTAATCTAATCCTCGCTGCTACCGGTTGCAACTTGAATAGGTTAGAAATGAGATATACTACCCAAAGAACTAACCGAAGAACAATCTAGGGAAGCCAGAATCTGATTCTACGTCCAAAAATAAGTTATCAGTATATACTTGATTCATGAAATACAAACTCTTCAGATTCCGTTGATAGAAATGGCCATAAAACAACAATGCAGTATACCATAGAGCACAACTTGTATTAGATAACACCATTATCATTTCAAATACACTACAGACTTTGACCATGTTGGATAATTTCCATAAGATTCAGTACACAAGTAACTTCTCTTCTCTGATCCACATTAACATCCTACCAAAAGGTTTTATTAGAGTAAGTTATTGGAAAGATGTTGAGGAGACAAATATAACAATGCATACAGAATAGTCATATATGCATAAATCAAATAATTATAAGCTAAGCAAACAATTAGGCATTGTTGTTAACTTAATATTATATGCAAGAACCACAAAGTAATAAAACAGTCACCAAATTCTCAAAATAGGACCCTTTGGAACTCAAAAATTAAGTTAATTGTTACATCAACATAGACAGAGAAACTTCTTACAGTGTTCCTTATAACATAGCGTAAAGAAAAGCACACCATGTGCCTTCTAATAGTTTCACGACAAAATCAAACTGGTTTGCTATAACAACTAACAAGAACAACTACTGACATATTTAGCTTCGATGGGAATAATCTTGCTGATGATCACTAGAGGAAAGTA
>JAOTAX010000002.1:29995637-30006704 GCA_025629825.1 Erythroxylum guanchezii
GCTAGGATTCCATTCAAGTATAATTGATCTTAGTTTTGCTCAACAAACCAACTAAACTTAAATTATGTAGATAACAACTTTATCAATCACATCTCATATGACTCCTAGATCCGTTAGGTGACAACTTATGTAAAAATATATCTTATATGTTATTTCTAATTCTGCCTCTAAATTCATGTGATCATGAGTTTACTCATCCAAATCACACAAATTTAGTTAAGTAAAATATAATATTGTAAGATTGAACATGTTTAGGTTAAAGCGACCTTGAGTTTGCTTAACAAGCCTATAATAAACAGAACTCTGATTTATTTTTATAACAATGAAAGACAACCATCACGTTCTCAACGTGTATTTAATATTTTAATTAGAGATTTAATTACATTTGTCTTATCAAACACAAAATTTTATGTAAAACATCATACATATAAAATATACAATTTAACATGCATCCAATATATATATCAAACATATAAATAAAATACGCTACTTATGCACTCATAATCAAATTATATGCATAAAACATCAAGTTTTTTTTTACTCAAGTTATTGATCTTTATAATTTAAAATGATATTTTCAACTATTTAGAAAACTTAAATTGAATTAAACCTATCGATTTGTAAATGGATTAAATTCTTACTCTATATAGAAATAGAAATTTATTTATTAGAATTGAGATAATTTGACAAAAAATTAAGGATTTAGAATATTCAAGGCTTTATTTAAAAATTGAACTTAAAGTCTGTAATATTAGGCTTCTTTAGAAATGAATGAGTTATAACAATTTCTGCTGTCTCACGATTTCACTGCAGAGATTGTTAAAAGCGAGAATGGGAAGCGACAAGAAATTCACGGACGAAGAAGAGAAAAGGAGGAAGAAGAGGAGCCGGAAGAGAAGCTCATCTTCTGATACCGAGGGTACTTACTTTCCTTTTCTTCTTGTTTTCGGTTCCCCCTTATTTTCTGTATGTATTATTTCCTTTATTTTCTGCATCTATTTTTAAGAGCTTTCACAAATAATTCTATTATTAGCACTTGAAGCTTCTTCCCGCTGCTCTCTTCTTGCTTGCTAATCCTGAGGAATATTGCAATATAGACAACGAGGAGGAAGCTTTTATTTTTCCTTTTCGTGTTTTGGAGCAAACCTCTTTAGCATATATGCACTGTAGAGTTAGCTGAAATAGGGAGCTTTTTATTGACTAATCAAAAATATCTTAACTTGGATGAACCTGGACTTTGTATGCCTTATCTTGCTCGCTGGATATCACAGCAAGATTGGGAGTGGTATTGATTTTGTTTATGCTTCTGTTTATTCCGGTACTGATTTTTCTTAGGCTTCTGTTTATTTTGAATCATTTTGACGGTGATAAATGTACAGATGAAGGCAAAAGTAGAACTAGGCGGAAAAGGGATGATGAGAGAGAAAGGCGAAGCAGAAAGAATGATAAGGAAGAGAAGAGGAAGGGAAAGAAGTCTCAGAAGCATCATTATGGTGAAGGTACTTTTGAATTGATTTAATGGAACATAGAGAATTTGCTTTTCGTACTTGCTTTAACTCTTAATCATTGCATTTGCATTTTTCAAATATGATTCAAAATATATTAAAATTGAAATCATTCAAGTTTGTAGTACATAAGGTGGTTTGAAGGAGTTCTAATAAAAGGTTAAATTTATGAATTGAATATTTTTATAGGGTTGGGGTGAAATAAATAATGTCTTAACCCTTGTGTATAATGTTGAAACTCTACAAAATTAAAATATCAGAAAAGAGAACAGAGAAGACATGGGGAGAGTAGTCAGCTCTATAATTAGAGTTGTGGAATAGAACCTTTGAGCAAGATAAATCACCATAATCATCCTAATAGACAATTAAACTCCTTATCATACTAATCAATTTATACATTCTTTAAAAACATGATTTACTAAAATAAAGAGTTAGCAATCTCAACTTACCAAAAAAATTATTCAACTAAAAAATTATACCAAAAGATGCAATTGAAAAGGAATAAAAAACTAATAGATATACCAAGACCAGCCAATAAAAGGTTGGGGACTTGCAAACTTCAAAACAATGGATTAGAAAGTTGACTTGCAAAGCTATAACTATTTACTATTGGAAGACAACTATTTGTTAACAAAAACCATCATTTAAATAGTTAGTTTTTATGTTTGGGGATTTGATTAAAAGAAAACATATGCTAATGGGAAACCGATGTGGTGTATTGCCCTGCATGTTCAATTTGATCGAAAGTAATGTGTTAAGCTAAGAAAGTATTTCTAAGAAAGAACTTATACATCCTCATGCATAAATAACTCTTTTCTTTGGTAATAGAAAGCATTAAAAAAAATGTATAACTTAAATTATGTGTTACCTTGTATGCATGTCCGACAAGTTTTTTCCTAACCTTTTCTTCTTAAAATCTTGCTAAACTTATTACAATAGAACAATCTTTTAAATTGTTTTCTGGGTTTCTTCTGCCTAGGAATGACCAAAGGACAACTTTTGAGTATCTGCTTAACAAATTCTACTTTTGAGTGTCTGCTTAGCAAGTTCTTCTAAGTTATTTTATTGATCCTAAATGTTGTCCTAACCAAATTGCTAGTTCTTGTTCATTACTTTTCCTTCTAAGATATTGGATTTATGTTAAACGGTTCTAATGTATGGACATGCTTCTATTGCCTCAGAAAAGAAATCGAAGGATAAGCGCAAGATTAAACACCACAGTGGTGGCCATCAATTGGTTTGTTTTCTTTACCATGGATTGCTCCTTCATACTTTGTCTTGCTATTGTAAATGAAGGTTTTAAGTTTACCATTTTGTTGGTTCTGAGCCTTCCATGTTTGCCTATATTATTAGCAACCTATCAACCACCTTCAAACCCTATGGAGCTAAAATTGCTAGAAAGTTGGATTCATGAGATGTATATTTTGCTTTTCAATATTGAAATTTATGTGATTATTGTGGATATTATATGGATACATAGTTCTACGTTATGATTTAACAATTGCTTAGACCCACATTGAATTTTTTACGGCTTGTTCAGTTTCACTTTATTTTTGGTTTTTTGTTTCGAAACTTGTCTAGTTAATTTTTTATTTTAAGTTTTTGTTTTTGGTCTCTTCCTCTTTTTACAACTTATAATAATAGTTGTTTTGGTTTTTTATTTTATCTTTTTAGAATGTGATTTCATTATTAGTTATATAAAAATTTATTTCTTATTTAACTTTAATGGTAATTACCTAATTATAGAAAGGCATAGAGGGGGATATAATAAGCATCTAAATTGTGAGATCAATTTTTTTACAAATTAAAACTTTAATAGAAAATGACTTTAAAATAAAATATTTTCAAAGTTTAACATTTATTTCATAATAAATATAAAGTTTAAATACTTTTAAAAATGCAAAAAAATTAAAATTTTAGAAGCAAAATTGAATCATTCAATAAATAATTTTTGTAGATTATTTTTTTGAAAAATTTGTTATTATTTTTTAATTTAAAGGTGTTATAAGATTTAAAATATTGTATAAATAAAGATATTGTTTAATAAATAAAACATTTTTTTGCTAAATTGTTTTTATTATTATGTTAATGTCAAATAATTTTATTGGGGCCATCTTGTAATTCTAAACGACTTAATGCAATCCCTAATTTTTAGGGATTGTGGTGAGTTGTATATATTGGTTAGGAAGTTATATTTGATAGAGATTAACCTAGTAATTTTGGGTTGTTCCACCAATTTATATATTTCCATGTATATATACCATTTGGAAAAATGAGAATTATTTTTAGAGAGTTCACAAATTGTAACATGGTTTCAGAGCCTTTGGTTACTTTCTTCAAACCCAAATTCTCTTCATTTTGTTCTCTTCTATTCATCAAATGTTTCTTATCCATTATATACTTTCTTTATTCTTAATTTTTCCAAGTAATCATGCTATAATCCACAATCTAGCCTTGTCTTAAATGCTCTCCCACAACTCTTAATATAGTTCCTGGTACAATTGTGAACTTATAGAACATTTAGCTAGCATATCAATGAATGGAAAGAATTATTTAAAGTGGTTACAATTGGTTTGCACCTTCTTAAAAGGTAGAAAAGAATTAAGCCATTCATTGGGCACGAGTCCTTTAAAAGAAGATCTTACATTTTAGACATGGGAGTGATCAAGATTCCTTGGTGATATCCTAGTTATGGAATTTAATTATTCTATAGATAAGTAACACATGTATGTAACTAGAAACACTAAGGAAAATTGAGATGCTATTAGGTAGACATATTCCAAAGTCCATAATGTTGCTCGTTACGAAATTAAAACAAAGATTTTAGCAACCAAACAAGGGAATCGATATACCACCAAATACTAGAGTCTCCTGCAAGGTTTATGGTATGGGAAATGGATCAGTGTCAATGTATTCAAATGTGTTGCAATTTTGAACGATTTATAGAAAAGAATCATATTTGTGATTTTTTAGTTGGTCTCAATGTTGAGAACGCTGTGAGGATGTAGATATGGAGAAAAGAAGACCTCCCCTCTTTTAATGAGACAATGTCAATCATTGAGACTAAAGAAGGACGAAGAAGCATTATACTCAAGAATCAAATGGAAGACAAATCTACTCTTGTGGCCAAAACAACCAGAATGAAATAATATGGTGTTTTACAACCTGCTAAAGGTGCTAGTAAACAAGCATTCGAAGTCCTTTGTCTACTCCTTGCTCTAGTCACAGAAAGATAAATATAGCTAATTAGTCCATTATCACAGTAGTAGGCCAAGGGGACATTTACATAAACAATGCCCTTACATTAATAGATATTCTTTACGTTCCTCAGTTATTTCCAAACCTTTTTTCTATTAAAAACTCTTACCAATTGTTGAGTCAACTAAGTCATATTAAGTAATGAAGGATAAAGTAGAACAAGTTCGATGACTACTGGTTTATTATAGGAGGCAAACACAAATCCCTCAACTTGTGCACATCATCTCTTCCTCAAATAATTGTTTAAACATCTTAAACATCTTTTAGACCTATTGAAAATATCATACCACAAACTATCCATTCTCAACCAGCTAATAAACTTGACCAATCAAGTGATATTGACACTAGAACTTGCTCAAAATGTTCATTGTATCTATTCATGACCTACCAAAACCTATCCTAAAGTCAGAGCTTGTTGGTTGAATTGCTGAAAGGGAAGAAGGTAGTTGGATGTAGATAGATTTTCATTGTGAAGAACAAGTCCGATGGTTTTATGGAAAGATACAAAGCAAGGCTAGTTGCTACAAGGGTGTCTACTGAGAGAATTTGACATCAAGGAGCTTGGGAATTTAAAATACTTTCTAGACATTGAACTTGTATATTCCAAGCAAGGAATCTTTATTTAACAAGTTTGTGCTTGACTTATTAAAGGTAATGGGGAAATTGGGTAAGTTAGTTGATACACCCATTGATTCAACCATAGACTATGGAGTGCTTCGGATGACTCCATAGTAGATAGAAGTTTTTTATCAAAGACTTATAGGTAAATTAATTTATTTGGTGTATAAAAGTGCATTTGATATGTTCTTGTCAATCAATTTATGCATAATTTGAAAGAAATGCATCTCAAAGCTATACACTGAATTTTACCATACTTGAAGGGTAGCCCTAAGAAAGGAATATTGTAAAGGCCTACACTGATGCTGATTATGTTGGTTCATTAGTTGACAAAAGTTCAATTTTTGGTTGTTATGCTATCTTAGGTGGTAACCTTGTAACACGGAAGAGTAAAAAGTAAAATGTGGTAGCCTAGTCAAGTCCAAAATCGAAGTTTAGTTTGATGGATTTGAGAATAGGTGAGTTACTATGGTTAAAAATAGTTCTTGATGATTTGAAGATAAATCAGAAGGCTCAATAAGATTGTACTTTGACAATAAATCAACAACCAGTATTGCAATATGATTGAACATAACACATTGATGATGACGGGCATTTCATTAAAGAGAAATTAGACAAAGGCCTAATTTGCACTCCATTTGTTTAACAAAAAAATCAACTAGCAAACGTACTCACAAAGTGGCTGCCAAGTACTATGTTTCAACATTGTTACCAATGGAAGATATCCATTAACCAACTTGAGAGGAGTGTCAAATAACGTGTTTTTATTAAGGAAAGTGATTTTAAAGGATTTTACATAATCCCTAATTTTTAATGAATAATCCTTGATCTTTAGGGATGTCAGTGAGTTTTATATACTAGTTAGGTAATTAATTACTTAATACATATTAAATTCATAATTTAATGTTGTTCAGTTATTGTATGTATTCCTATTGTGAATCTCAGAGAAATCTTATCATACTTGTATATACTTTGATGAAAAATACATGCATAAATAGTTGATACCTAGCCCTAGAATAGGAAACACAATCAATAACAATAAATAACTTCCTATTTTATCACTATACAGCTATATACAACTCAGCACTCCCCCTTAAGCGGGAGCATATAAATCATATGCACCAAGCTTGTTACATATAAATTCAATACGAGAACCTTTGAGAGATTTGGTCCATATGTTTGCTAGTTGATTGGTTGAATTGACATGACTAGTAGTGATGCAACCAGACAAAATTTTCTCTCGAATAAAGTGACAATCAATTTCTATATGTTTGGTTATTTCATACTGGGTTAGAAGCAATATGGAGTAGCTTGATTATCATACAATAACTTCATTTGTGATACTTTTGCAAATTTTAACTCTTGAACTAATTGCTTCAACCAAATAAACTCACAAGTTGCTAGAGCCATTGCACGATATTCTGCTTCTGCACTCGATCTAGCAACATCTTGCTTCTTACTTTTCCAAGATACAAAATCTCCTCCAACAAGAACACAAAATCCTGAAGTAGAACGCTTATCGGATGGAGATCCTGCGCAATTAGCATCAAAATATCCAATAATTTGTGAATGACTCCGGTTTTCATATAATAATCCTTTCCCTGGATATACCTCAAAATTCAAATAACTGCATCCCAATGACTATCACATGGAGTTTGTAGGAATTGACAAACAACACTAACAGAGAAAGAAATATCAGGTCGTGTGATGGTGAGATAGTTAAGTTTTCCTACTAGTCTCCGATATCAGTTAGGATCAACAAGTGGCTCCCCTGATCAAGTAAAAGCTTTGAATTAGGATCCATGGGAGAGTCTATTGGTCTACAATTTGACATCCCTGTTTCTTTATTTAAGTTGAAGAGTAACGCCTACTCACAAGTGAAATTTACAGCTCAAAAGATCTTTGCTTGTTCACTTTGATAGCTTAGGCTTGCACAATTCACAATGCAACAATGAATGCTCACAAATTATTGAAAAACTGTTCGAAATGTTTTTATAAAGCACCTAAATATTTTTCCATGTTAAAAACATTGAAAAACTATGTATTTGTAGTCTTTGGGAGTTATTTAGTCATTGGAACTAAATGTATCTGTAGTCTTAGTTGTTGGAACTAAGAATTAGCTGTTGTCAACTGCTAGTTATAGTGCATTGGTCAACCACTATTGCACATTAGTCGACTAATATGCATTAAATAATAAACTAACTGTTCTGGATATTGGTTGACTAATGCAGCATATTGGTCAACCAATGTGCTTATTATTGGAATATTGGTCGACTACTGCAGCATATTGTTCAACTAATATGACTACCTAGTTTCTATAAACATTTTTTACCTGCATTGGTCGATCATCACTAAGCTATATTGGTTGATAATTGTTTCTAACATCTTCAAATTATCAAACTTATTTTTCTTAACAAAAATTTCACTCAACCTCAAAATGTATCCCAAAAATGTCTTAAAAATCAAGCGGATTTTCCATGTAATTAAAGTTTTAATTCCTCTTTATGATTAAAAGACATATATAATGAGTTAAAATGATGATATGCTTATGTATGATGAACTAAAGATCTAAGCAACCAAATAGAAAGTGCATTGATGATTACATTTTTATTTGTAACCTTGTTGTGCTTTGATATTTTTTGGTCTTGGTTTGGTTCTTCTCTTGAATGAATTTTATTTCAACTTTACTTAATTATCTTCATGAGTATAATAGCGTTCATATTGCTTTCATCCAAAAACAAAATCATTAATGTTTTGTTATTATCAAACGGTAGATAAAAACCTCCCTTTATTCAATAAACATAAGTCCAAATGTCAACAAAAATTTGTACGTCGTCCCAAAACATATTTTAGAACATGATGACAGAGTTCATTTACTGCTTAGTGTATGTCACTAATAATGTTTCAACACGTAAGATATATATATATTATAGATTTCATAGATCGTGTGATTTATAATATTACAAATTAAAAACTAAGATATATTTGATAAGTTATCAAAAGGTCAAAATGTTGAAAATAATTTACTGTAAATTTAAAATATTTAACTCTTATTTAGTATTTATAACTATTACTGACAACAGGGTAATTATAATAATATTAATAAATAAACAAATTTTTTATTTCTTAAAAAATCAAAATAAAAAGTTATAATAAAAATATCAATAATCATATTCTGGCATATGAGACATCGGAAATAAAGGGAAGTTAGTTACCTCTCTCCGTTTTCAAGGAGGCCATTCTAAATGGAGCATTAAAAATCCACTGGAAAGAAATTGATTTTTCTCAAACTTACTGCCAGGCAGAATCTCCTATATCCTACCCAAGGTATCCCAGCACGTTGTATACATGGAGCCTTCTTTTCATAATATCTTCATTTTCTGTTCTTTATGCTGTAACTACCCACAAGTGGGGCAGCGACAATCTAAAACTTGCCCTCAATTCCTGAGGACAATCACATTACCATCAGACTCTTGGTCTTCAGTTGATATACTTTTCAAAACTTAAAAACTTGCACTTAACTAGAATTGAAACCGAATACATCATATTACATGGATTGGCATTTAGCGACGTTATAGGTTGGAAAAGCTGTGGTGTGCTGTATGGTGTTTTCTTATAACAGCACAAATTAAGGTTGCTTCTATTTCTGGTGCTCATGATTGTATTGCTTAAAGTACTGCAGAGGAAATAAATGTGGAAGGTGGATGTTTTTTTTCCTCCTTTAATTAGGTATATATATTTGAGTCAAAAATGAAGAAATCAGACTAGAGTCCTTGGAAACTCCTGAAGAACAAGCTACTACAGGGTATGGGGTTTGGGTGTGCTCACGTGTACCATGTGGGTGTGCTAGATAGGACGTTCATCTGAGTGTTTGGCTGAGATTTGGCAGTGACATGTCATAGCTGTTTTGGTCTCTCTTTCCTAATAAAATTAACCTTGGTGGTACTTCGTCTTGAAAAGTCATGTTTGATGATTTTTATTCTGATGTTTCAATCTTTCAGAAACCTCACTTCAAAGAGCTGTCTGATGATGACTACTACTCCAAGAACAACGAGTTTGCTACTTGGCTAAAAGAAGAGAGAAAGGTCTTCTTCTCTGATCTTTCATCTGAATCTGCAAGAGAATTATTCGCCGAGTTTGTGAAGGATTGGAATGATCAAAAGCTCAAGGACCAATACTATGAAGGCATTTCAACTGGACCTCGAAGTGCCCATAATTGGAACTTGAAGCTTTGAAAAGAGGTATCAAGTGCGATGCCGCTTTTATTGTATTGGTTTTAGTATATATAGAGATGAGACACGTTTCTTTTATGAAATTCAAGATTATTTTTCTTCTTTTAGTCACCAGAAAAAATGTTACCGTGGAAACATTTAGAAGAGTAATTAACCTTCTAAAATTGTCCCCAAGCATGGTCACTGTATTAGAGGTAGGAGTTACTTTAATGGAAGAGCATCGTTCAGCCTTTATCAGCAAGGCCCTTTCTCAGAAAAATGAAGCAATATTCATTTATAAGAAGAAGTTATTGCTGGTTGTCCTTGCAATCAAGAAAGAGAAACACGATTTGCGGTGTAGAGCTATGTGATGCAAGAGCATCCTTTAGCCTTTATCAGCAAGGCCCTTTCTCAGAGAAATTATGCAATATCCATTTATAAGAAATTAGTGCTTGTTGTGCTGCTAGCTTAGAGATTAAGTTCTTGGATTTATGGGGAGCATGCATGATAATATCCAATCCGTCAACACTATAAACTAGCTGATAGGTTCACTGAGTTTGCTAATTTTTATTGAATTAGCATATCTCCACGTAACTAAGAAGCTGATTGTAGCGTTTCTTGTCCATGTTTCCAAGTTGGACGGAATGATTTCAACAATTGTTGATGACAGATCCGATATTTTAGTTCTTTTTGACAAGATTTAAGTATTACTTGGTGTATTTCTTGATTTAAGTATTACTTGGTGTATTTCTAAAAGAAGTATTAATTTGTGGACAAATTTTATAGTTCCAGGTATATTACTTGGGTAGTTCCCTTTGTTTCATATTCATATTTCCTGCAATTAGCTATTGTGAATATGGTTACTTTCGTGTAATATGCTGTCAAAGCAAAGTCATCTCTCGGGAGTCTATCTCGTAAAAATATTAGCTCAGCAAAGAGCTTAGTAGGTGAAGTTTGACAGCTTGAAGGCTCCGCTCTAGGCTGTAAGTCCATAAAACTAGGATTGACAGATGGTCAAGCAAGTATGATTTGAAACTGTATGCATGAGGATATCTAAATTTGCTGTATTTACCTCACAACCACATTCATGATCCATCAGTTCATATTTTCCTGCAGATATGAATTCCCATAAAGAGCCTCAGGGCTCTGAAAGCGTGCACATCTATTGAGGAAATAGTGAACAATTATAGCAGAAATGCAAGTCAAGAGATGCATAACAAACCTCAGTTAAAGAGATTTCTAATTGGTTAACCAAAGAATAGGCAATATCATAACTCAGACAAAAGGTAGCTTACTAAGCAATTAGCAATTAGCAATTAGCAATCAGATTATAAGTTTATCTTTTGTTGTCAAAAATTAAAACCTTAGGACATTGCTTCTGGCGTGTTTTAGCATAGAAAAGGAAATAAGGTTACTCCACTCCAGCCAACTAATCATCAATTTCAGCAGGCGTTAGAACCTTGCCACAGACAAAA
>JAOTAX010000002.1:30016145-30037748 GCA_025629825.1 Erythroxylum guanchezii
CTCAAATTTGGCCTAAATCAAAAAGTCAACTTTTATCTCCAAAAAGTCAAACTTTCACAATTCTTCATATTTTCACAATTTTTCTCTTTATTTCTTGATTTTTAACTTCCATTTCAATCAACTCATTCACTTTTCTCTCATAACCCATATAAGTCTACTCAAATATCTAAGCCATCAAAACCAATCGATTCTTGTCTCATTAATTTTTTTAAAGCACAATTTCATCTATAACACTATTTATATACAAAAACACTCATTTAATTTCACTTTAATATTTCTAATTTTCACTAAAAATTCAGGGTCTAACAACATCCCTAGAAGTTGAAAGGTTTCTTGTTTTTTTTTTGGTAAATTGATCAACTTCCTCGTCACCAAGATTTCCATATTTGTCCTTATTAATATTGGCCTTATCATTCAACTTCTTCTTAGAATCAATCACCTCATCGACTTCCTTCAGCATAATTTTCTCTCAAAAAACACTTTGTTTATTAAACCCGATTTGGTCTTCATTTAACTCATCATTACTACGACTTTCACTCTCTATTTTGCCCATACTCCAAATCTTTGGACCAAGTTGGAGATGATGTTAACTTGAAGTATGTCGACTACCTTTTCTAGAATCTTGCGACCAAGTTGGCGAATTCACATCCTTTTACCCCTTAGAAGACGATCTAATTCTCTCCTTAGTCCCACATATGCTCTCTTTACTCTCATTAAATTCCTTAGATCTCTTCCACAAACACACAATCTCAACCTATCTCACTTTGACCTAAAAATGAGACTATCCTTTTATGTCATATTGGTTAAATCAACATAACGAGAATCATAAAGTTACATACAAGGATATGCGTCTCCTTTTGATTATCAATCGAATGAACTTGTGAAACTTGTCAAGTTAAAGAATAACCGAATCAACTTTTAATGAAAGGATGATTAAGGTATTGAATTGTTAAATTTATATGTATCATGTATTGAAAAGAATAACAGTTCATAAAAGGATAATACCTATATTTCATTAGATTACTAATGATTTTATATGATATAGTCATATTTATTAAGTGATGTTAATTTAAAATTTTGAAAGATCAAATTGTTTAGATCTAAGTAGAAATTAAACATTGAGAATACTAAAGCACTTCAATGAGATCGTTATGGTAATATTTAAAATTTTGGTTATCTATAGGGAATAAGATTCTCTAGTGAATACCTTCATAACAAAATTTTATAAGAGTATGGATTTATTTAAGGTGTAAAATACAATATGAGATAATGTAAGATATAATACTATTTCTTTTATAGCTATGCCTAGTACAATGACTTACCTTCTTTAGTTCCAATTAAATCGATTAGTAAGATTTCATATTAGAGATGACTAGTCTTTGAAAGAGTCAAAGTTAATGATTCAAGGATGTAATGCTTGGTTGAAGCATACATTATCTATTAAGTTTATAACTAAATTGGTAATAAATAGTTATGAGATATCCAAAAGGTTAGGTATAATCTTACAGACCTATTGAACAAACTGTTTGTTTCAATTGGGAGTAAGATGAAATATGAAATTTTCTAATCTCAATACAATACATCCAATTGGAACTAGTGCCATTGTTGATAAATTTGATGTATAGTTGAAAGGCTACGAGACATTGAAAGATTAACTTTCATGATGAATTTAAAGAGTTTGTTTCGGAGATGATTGCGAATTTATCATGTCTACAAGAAACTTAGTGGGAACATAGTTGTCCTCTTTAGTGGGAGTAGGTAGAGACATATTGCTCCTAGAGAAAAACAATACTAATTTTCAATAGTGGAAAATATAATTGTTGAAAAACAACTCTTGTTGAATATGAAAAGTTAAGAACTTAATTCTCGGAATTAGATTTATAAGGATAGCTTGGAAGTTGTTAACCTATTTTAAGTCCAAGTACATAGATAATGTACTAAAAATGTTTAGTATTTGAGATATCAAATGTTTATAAAGTATTAAAGATATATATTATTTTATATATGAGTTAATACTTGAGTTCAAGGAGATAAGAATATTTATTTTAGAAGTAAATCATAATTAAGGTTTATTTTACTTAAACAATGTCACTTTAAGATTAAAAAGGTTCCAATGTAGCAATGATTTCTAATTAAGCTATAATACATTTTTTCATTTAGTGGAAATTATTATTTGAATCAATAATTTCTTTAGTGAACTTGATATAGCTCCTTACATTATTCAAGACGACAATGCACTGTGTGGAATATTAGAGCCATTGAGTATGCATAAGGAGCTAAGGTCTCATTAAGATCCAAAGATGTATTTGGGCAAATTTCTTAATTATGGTGATAATTGAGATGAAAGTTGTAAGATTTAAAGAAGTGCTCACAATAGAGAATCTTGTAGAATTCTCTCATGAAACCATTTCTCAACAGTAGTATAATCATCATATGGTAATAAGGTATAAGATACTTAAATGATTGACTTAGTGCAAGTGAGAGATTGTTAATTTATGCTCTACAGCTTGTCGATTGGTTATAGTTTAGTAAAAAATAATTTAAAGGCATTCTTTATCTTGTACATGTTTAGATGTATATAATAAAGTCCACGGGATAATTATACATTGCAAATGAAATTATAATGAGATTATAATTATGATATTCATATTGCATATATATATTATCCCTAAATTGTTCATAGTCATTTTCTATTAAAATTGGACATTAATAGAGCGTAAAAAATACTAAAATACATTATGTTTTTCCTTTTAAAGGAAATAGTCAATCTCATAGACTAAAGTATGGAAATACTTAAACAAACATGTGGGTTTTTGTTAGAAAAAAAGTTTCATTGAACTGACTCGATATAAGAAATTCATTTTGAACATTACTTGTATGTCTATGGACATTCTCATTGTGATGATTATATAAGTGATCTTTTAACTTGAGGTTTCTAAAGTTTATCTTGTATAGGGATTACTATGTTTTGATACTACTTATGACCTATTCCAATCATAGGTGGTTAAGTCGGTAGTCATTGGATGTAACATGAACTATACGGAGGTAGTTAAGTGATAAAGATATGATTCATCGCCCTAAAGTAATTAGGGAGCATGTTCTGCTATTCTTGATTAGTATTAATTTGGAAAATACTTGGCCAAGGTGATATGACGCTTTGTAAATAGTTTACTAATGTCATTAATTGAATCAATAGCTAATGACGGAGAATTAATATGATTGGACTTAAAATAAAGTAGACATTAATTTCATATTTTATATCTAATAGAAATTGTATGATGAAATGATTGAATTATATGAAAAAACATACACGAAAAGGTTAGTCAAAACCACTTTGACATTTCTAAATATTTGGGTGGTCATGATGTGTTGCTAAATGACAATCCTGATTTATGATTATAAATTGTTTAATTGAAGACTTAAGAGAAATTAAAAGAAGTTTTAATTTGTCTAATTCTAATTATGAATTATAATTAGAATTCATAATCATTGCCAGCATATTCGGGAACCTAATGAGTTTTACATAAAGAGAGACTGAAAAGAGCAAAGATATTTTAATCAAGTTAAACTTGATTATAAAGTTTGTGAAATTTTATTATTAAATATAAGATATTTAATAAATAAGGATCAATATGAGACATTGGATCTTTTTTTGGGAAAATAAAGGAAAATTTATTAAACTAGCAAAAGCTACTTAACTACATTATAATGCGACTCAGTATCTGTCCATCAGAAAAAGAAACGCATATGTAACATTATACAAAAAGATAAACAAAATAAATCACATTACAACATCCAAATCTATGTTAATGTTTGGCTAATGAAGCTTTGTTTATGATGAGTAATGATGGTTTCACGAGTCTAGTTCATAATACGAGATATTGGATCTTATTTAAGCATAATTGACATTTAATAAGAATGATTTGTATTGCTAATTAAAGTTTAATTGAAATTAGAATTTAATTTAAATTAAATTATCAAAATATCCAAAATTTATTATAAATAAATTTAAGCTCCTTCAATTAAATTATCAAAATGTCCAAAATTTATTATAAATAAACTTAAACTCTAATGGAGCTAGCAGTTTTTGCTTAACATTCTCTAATACAAAGTTATCTCAACCTGTTCCATGGATACTATTGGAGGCCAAACACTTGTGCAACCACAGTGGTTGAGATAGATCGATTTCGAAAATGATTAGAAGAATACGACAATAATATGATCAAACTTTAGAATAAAGTACAAATTGAGATTCATGTTTTATTATAATTCATGTGTTAATCATTTTATAGAATTAAAGTGATATTGATTTTCAGGAAATCAAAATATAAAAAGAGTTTTGTATTATTCTGCTATGGTTGGAATCAGATCTTGTTTTAATTTTCTAGCAAGCGATATCATAGTAGACTTTAATTTTATAATTTGATTAAAACATGTTTGATTGTTATTGATTAATTTTGTAATTGAACCCACAATTGGTGCATAACTTGATAATCTAAAAAGTTAGGATTGAGTATTCTAAAAATCTTTTTTCAATTTAGGATTGAAGAGTTGTAATTTGAGAAACCCACAAATCCTAATTTTAAATCCTGAAAAAGTTCATATTAAACAATCGAAACCCAAGACCTAAAATCGGGAAAATACAACGCATAAGCTACTGACTAGTTGTTTTGGGTCTTGTGTGTTGGTATTGTGACCTTTTCGGTTGTTGGAAAATTAAGCTCCCCGTAGCTAGGGATGTCAATGGGCTTTGGGCCCGAGGCACAGGCTAGGGTGGCTTGTGACTTGACGGGCTAGAATAGATCGACCTGTGGGCCGACCACGGGTTGACCGACCCGTAGGCCAACCCGACCTACCATATATTTTTTAAAAGAAAACCGTAAAAAATGACGTCGTTTTGGCCTGATTAGGCCTATCAGCCTGTGGCTCGGCCGTATCCCAGTCAACTCGAGTTGGGTCGAACATACCAAATTTTACGTCCTTGGTTATATCTGCATCAGGAAGCGTATGAAATGATTGACGCTTTGGCTTGGTCAGGCCTATCGGCTCGTGACTCGGTCAACCTAGGCCAAAATTAGGCTGGACCAGATGGGTCAAATTTGACATCCTTGTGTGTAGCTGTATTGGAGGAATATGAAATGATTGTCAACAACAAAAATTTTCGAAATAAACCTATTATGTGCAGGTCATGAGGTAAAACCAAAAGAAAATAGTTGCTAAGTAGAACCGGCAAGATTTGAAGTCAACGTGGCCAAGCGCTAAGGAAGCGGGTTTTGGTTAGTCGTACTAGTTAAAAAAGTTGGAAAGAGAGAGGTTTCTACTAGGAGACTTATTAGCAATATTACAAAATTACCAGGATACATAACTCACTTTCCACACTTGCTTATCAAGGAAAATTTTGCCTCTACTTATTCCACAGCCTCTATTTGACTTCTGACAATGGTCTCTTCACCATAGCCTCTACTTACTCCATGCTTATGGATCACGAAGATAATTCACCACATGGGGTCTAGAAGGCCATTTGGCAGTGGCCGGGGCCACAACGCATACGAACCTTCCTATGGCTACTAGCACAGGATCGTTTGCTCACCAACCAACAAGGTGTCTGCAAGCAACTCACGACCGACAGCACCTGTCATTAGTGCCACCTCGAAGAATCTTCTCTTCACGTTGTCCGGGATTGCATCAAAGCTCGATAAGTGTGGGACACCTTGTTAGTGGACTTTGCTAATACTAATTTCTTCACTAGGCCGAATCGACAGTGGCTCCTGCAAAACTTCCAACAACATCGGCGCGTTCTGGGTCATGATTGGACGGTTATTTTTGGCACGACGTGCTGGTTTCTCTAGACGTGGAGGAATAAGTTCCTCTTTGACGAACATTTCACTTGGCCTCCCTCACCTAATTTTCTCATTTTGTCTTTTGCAGATCAGATCTACAAGCCTACTATATGGCAAAGTCGGGCAGATACAGGGTCCCATCTCTGTCAAGAGCAACTAATTGGTTGGAGCAGAGCATCACCTGGTTGGGTAAAGTTAAACACAGACGGTGCATGCAATCGCTCCAAGTGCTCGGCTACAGTAGGTAGCCTTATACAAGATAGGGACGACAACTGGTTAGGAGGATTCTCACAGAATCTCGGATGGTGCGATACGTTGTCTGCAAAATTCTGAGGAGTTTTTACAGGACTGTCGCTCACTTAGGACCTAGGCTTCCGCCAGTTAGAACTGGAGGTGGATTCTCTCGCGGTGCACTATATCATCTCTTCCTCGGACAACCGCTCCACGGCTCTCAACCCCATTGTCACGGGTATCCACGAACTGTTCACGCGAAATTGGTTTGTTATTCATCGACACGTTTACCAAGAGAGCAACAGATGTGGCGACTGGATTGCCACTCACGCAGAACATTCTGATATTGGTGTCACATTTTTTGATACTATACCCATAGGGTGCCAACTTATCTTTTTAGAGGATATGTTGGGATCTGTTTCCCATACTTGTTTTGTAACCTATTTCATATTTTCCTCTCAAATAAAAAAAATGGTTTTTGGCCTCATGTGCTTTGAATCTCCTCACATCACGAACGGTATTCAAATTCGTTTAAGAAAGAACAGGGACTTAATTGAAGTTTGGACTAGTGTTTGGGTAAGTATGCCAATATGGTGACATCAGCAAATACTGTTTACAGATAAACCTTCGAAAGCCCCTAAACTAGAGCTAAGACGCAATAGCTGTGACCACTCTTACAGCATTGCAGCTTCGCGCTCTGCTCTTCAAAATCCATCAATCCTCCTACGCTTTAGGTTCCCTTAAAAATGAACTTAACTCTCTCGCTCAATCGCAGCCCACTTTTTTATCCATCTGCACGGTTAACGGATTCCGCTGGAAACAATCTTGCAACTTCTCAACTGCCCACAAACCGAAGACTCCGAGTTTCTCGCTCAAAACTAATTTTAAGAGTTCATTCTTCGTCTAACACGAATGGGCCAAATGGGTTTTCTTGGGTTAATCTATCTCGGTCTATTCGTCTTGGTACAGACCGGTTTTTGCTGAAACTAGGGGATGCAGTGAAGAGGGAAACCGGGGTTGATTTGGGGGGGATTAATGTGAAGGTGGGTGAGTTGGTGGAGCGAGTTAAAAGTGAGATCAAGATGGGTGAGAATGAGTTAACGAGGTTTAGGACCGAGTTGTGGCCGGAGTTTTTAAGTTGGAACAGTTGGGAGCGCTGGAAGGTAATTTCTTTTTATTTTGGGACTTTTTCCACTCAGGTTAGTTTATTATTCATTTGTTTGGTTGAGAAATGGCGTCACAATGAAGTTCAGACGAATTACTGGGCTTTCTTGCATTCCTCTGTTATCAACTTATTCTGTTTAAGCTTTTATTTGGTTGGGGTTAGTCAATATTGTTAACGAAATAATGAATTCAACCTTTAAATTTTATAAAAAATTCTATTACTAAAACTACTTAAATGATTAAAATGGCGTTGATTCTCATAAGGTTTGGAACTGCTCAACTTGTTATGGATGTGTACGTTATATTGGTGAAAATACTGCTGAAAGTAAGGCTAGAAGAGAAGTGACTGTTAGTTTTCATGATTTTTTCATGTTTTCAGTATCGGGAAGTCATCCTGATTTATGAAGTTTCTAACTTGAGCAAAGTACCTCTTACATCATGAATGAACCTATGCTTTCTTTGTTGATATTTTCATACGGAAGGCTTTGATGAGCTGTTTTCTGCTTTCAGAGCAATTGTCGTGCAAACAAGCGCAGTTTCTTAAGGTGCTCATATTGTTTGATTGCGACAAGCTGTAAATAGAATTGATTTTGAATGAATCTTTTTGATCAGCTCTGATCAAGGCCAATTCTTGGCTGTGTCTCTAGGAGGATGAGAGGAAAGAAATTTATGCGGCAACTATGGAGTCAAGTGAATATAGGAAACATATGCTAGACCTGATCCTTGTGTACTTTGAATTTGGGGCTGAAATTAACAACTAATCTAATACCAATAAGCTTTTCTTGTTCATTTAAATGGTATAATTGGGCCTAGTGAATGATATTTTGTGTATTCTAATGGTATTTTGGGCTACTGCAAAAGTTTAGATGTAGAAAAGTTCATTTTAATTATTTAGTTGATCCATAAGTGATGCTTGATGAAAAGCTATAACTAAGATTGTCAAATTCTAACACCTATGGCCTTTCAGGAAAGAGTAAATTTCATTTAGGTATAGCCACACGGGAAATATCTTGCTGAATTTGATTTGGTTACTTAGTTGGGATACAAGGAATTTTTGTTGAACAACTAAAGTATTGTAGTCACATTTGGCTTTCAGGAACTCAAAAAATGGAAGCCTAGACGACTTGGTGTCTTGATGCTCTATATCTTTGCAGTGATGTATTCTTGTCAAAGGATATATGTTGTTGTTCGAGCTCCTTATCTAAATCGGGAGAGAAGGGAGTTAGCAGAGGCTTATATGGAGGCGTTGATTCCTGAGCCATCTCCTGTTAATGTTAGAAAGTATGGGTTGTTCATTCTCTTTGCAAATACAGTTATGTAGAGAAAAATTTTCTTTCATCTCTGGCATATGAAGGGGCTCATCCTTCCTTTTTTTGATCTGACAAATTTTTTTCTCTCTCCTTTATTGTATGACATATTGAGATTGAAGCCATTTTGCTATATTATTTTCATATTGTTTCTTAGCTTGTTTCCTGAGTCTAATGTGTGTTTCTTATATGCTAAAATTGTCATGATAGTTTCCTTTTTGGGCATTAGCTCAAGCAGTAAAAGAATTAATGTCTTTGAGGCGTGCTTAAATTTGAATTTGGATTATTTGACCAAAAAAAAAGAAAAATAATTTTCATTATGAGATTAATTGGCATCATTCGCCACAAAACCTTGCGCCGTCCTTATAAATCATTTATTGAGACCTTCTCTAAAGCTAACTAATAAGTGTGTTGGCATGGAGAACTGCTTTAATAAGTACCTGTTTTTTCACCTTAGACTGTTAGAAATTCTGATTCTTCCAAGTGATACTTCTAGGTTGAAGGAAAGATACTTTGGCCCCGATTTCAACTCTAGGATGAGAGAAATTGACCTTATATTTAATGCTTTAGCCTTCCCTTCCTAATTTACTTGTTTGTTAATTTAATTTGTCTGGATAACTTTAATTGCTGACTTGAAGTTTTATTGCGAGTAGTGACTGCAACAAGCTTATCTCACGAAGACACCAAAAGACATGTGTTATGTCTTTTGGTGTCTTCGTGAGATAAGCTTTATGTCTTTTGGTGTCTTTGTGAGATAAGCTTGATCAGCTACATGTTATATAGTTGATGTAGAATAAAAACTAGTTATAGTTATTTTCTAAGTTATTAATTTTACTTTACTGGAAGGGAATTAATGTAATTTTTATTTTGGTTTGTTCTTGCTGGATTGAGATATAAGTCTATTAGTGAATAGTAGGAATCCTGAATAGAGTTGGATTCAATTTCTATTTGATTGTTGTAAGTTAGAGTCCTTATTTAAATACGGTTAGGTTTAAGAGGACAAAATCTATTTATAGGATTGAATGTTCCAATTATGAGAGGGAGTGGAGAGAATTTTTCAAGTTATGAATTTGTGAAAGAGTAATTAATTGACATTAGGTGTGATGCCTAGTTTTTTATAAAATCTAGAAGTGAGTTTGAGAAACCTATTGGTTGATTCCAATAGTTTGTTTGTTTTAATTCCAAGTGTGATTCCTGGTTCTTGATACAATACCTAGCAGTGATTTACTGCAATTCCTTATGTTTTTTTTTTAATAATTCCATCCCAAAATTTACAATCAGAAGTGTTTCGTCAAATCTTTTGACTGTCCTCTATTCATCCTGCATTAGCAACAGTTCTTTTGGTTTACCTATGCAATATTTTTTGGACAATTAATTGTCTAATTCCTCATAAAGTCCAAAATTCAAGGATTTAGTTTCAATTTACTTTGCTTAGAACCCTATTGCCACACTGTGCATATGCATAATTAAGCTCAACGTACCAATTTATATGGACAAATATGTTCTTTTATGCATTAATCGATGTGTGAGCATACCAGTGACATTACTCGGTTAAAAGTAAGTAATTGGAATCTAAGGCAGCTTGACCAAGCTAATTACAATAGAGAAGGCCTTCGTAGAACTTTGATCCTCATTAGGTAATATTAATGGGTCTGTAAAAAAGATCCCTTTTAATGTACAAGTCGAAGGCTTTTGGAATATAAGGTCTGGAATACTTCTACATGCATCTGTCGATGATTATGAATAACTGCTCATTCAAAATTAATTTGTTAAACGCTTGGAAGCAAGTATGTGTTGAGTTGTCACAGGGAACAATAGATCACTGGACAGAGGTAAAATATTCAAAAAGTAGTCTATACATTTGCAACCAAGAGAGATATAGTAGTGAGCTTGTACTAGTATCTTTTTGACTCTATTGTGAGGATTTGTTTGCTTTAGCTAGCCTGATTTAGCTAAAATGTTGTAGCCACTTATATTTTATTAGAATGCAGGTTTAAGAAGGGTTTATGGAGGAGGACAATACCCAAAGGCTTGAAATTGAAAAAGTTTGTTGAACAACCAGATGGAATTGTGGTTCATGATCCTTCTTATGTTGGAGAAGATGCATGGGATGATGATTCACAGCCTCCTCAGGAAAATGTGAAACTGATGATTGACAATAATGTTAAACTTGATGCAGAAGAAAAGGAAGAATTGAAGAAAGATTTGGGAATTGCAGGTTAGTTGATACTTATCTGTATATGCAAATGCAAAAAATGATGAATGCTTGAGGTAAATGAGTGTGATTTTCTTTTATTTTAGTTTTTATGGTATATTTCCTTCTTACTTCAGATCGAGCATGGTTGTTCTTTCCTTATTCTACTGGAAAGTTGAAACTATTGCAGATTTCTATATTTAAGAAAAATATTAGAATTGTGCTAATTGGTTCTTTCCTATTGCAAGTGAAAATTTTCCTTAACATTTTGTTGTCTGTGTAACTTACATACAGATAAGACTTTACTCCAAATACGATTGAGAAATACTTTTCTGTTTTTATTAGTTAAGATTGGCATCCACCAAACCTAAATGATCTCCTTTTACAAATCTCTTACATGTTAATTTTGCAAATTTAGGGAAGCAATAACTGTTGAAAGATCAATGTCTTGCTAAGGTGCTATATAATCCATATCTATGCGTCACCTGGCGCCTTAAGCTTTTCGGTCAAATAATTTGTGGACAAAGTATCAAAGCCTTCATGATTGAGAGGGTACCATGTTCTAATCATGTAACACTTTTTAATGTTACATTAAAGTTTAGTTTAGTATAGTGGGCCTTTCCTAGAGCACTTTCATTGCAATAGGCTTTTGAATGAGGGACTGTGTTACTTTTGATATATGATCCATTTATGGGCCGTATTTATGAACTTAAAATTTTGGGTTAAATGATAGTTTGATATTCTGGATAAGATTTTTCATCAGAACCTGCATGACACTTAAAAGAAATAAACGAAAAAAAAAAAAGGTGTCTCTTTAGATGGGTATATCATTTTGAATTTTTCTTTGATGTTTTCCAAAAAGGAGTTATAGTTAGGTTGACTTTATTGCAAATCCACCATACCAATTAACAATTAATTGTTTGGAAAGAGTAACTCCAGTTGGGTTTTGGAAGATTTTATTGTAAGTCCCTTTTTACCTATTTGGTTTTATTTTAAAATTTCTCTCCACCACTGTGATCGGTCCTTTGGCGACTTTAGTTTGAGTGTAACGTTTTCCTAGTTGAAGCTATAAGTTTCTTCTGCTGTTTGCCAATTTGTAATAGTTACCAAGTTCAAGTAGGATTTCTGAACTTGACGTCTTTTTTGAACTGTAGTTCAGGAATTCACTTAACTCTTCTTATGGAGGTTGTGGCCCTTAGGGACTAGAATGATAGACAGAAGTCATCTGTAAGGCTGTTCACAATCTGACTTAAAAATTCAACCATATATAAAGATGTTTGGGTTGGGTTGGTTCGACTTGAGTTATTACTCAAATATTATTTTGTCTAGTTAGGTTGGGTTGAGCACGAAGTCTCTCTCCTTTGGTCTCTCCCTTTCTTTGGCTCTCTTCACGTAAAATCTGCTTTCTTTTGGAAATCTCTAAAAAAAATTCTTAACTAGGTAACTAGGATTTCTCATACATTTTAAATTTGTTTTGAATTCTTATCTCAAATGGTGACGACTGTGGACTTGGAGCCAAGCCAATCGTGGTGGCTTTCCGTCTTCAACTATTAGCAAAGTTTGGTAGAATGAAGTGTGCAATTGCCATGTCACACTTAATCTCTCTTTCCTATTGATGGAACTGATCTTGAAGTCAGCTTCTTTGTTAAGAATGTCTTCTAGCTCCCTCGTTTTATTGAATATTTTTTCTTCTCATTATCTTATCTTCTCTTGTTAAAGTTGAAAGTTAATGCTTTTGTTGCTGTTTATTTTCTTTTGGTTCTTAGATAATGAAAAGGGATACCTTGATTTGGAGTCATGCATGCTTTGAATTGCACAAATGCCCCTTTATAAATGGTTTAGAGTGGGTTGGTTAAATGTTTCTTAATGGGTTTCTTTTTGTTTTGAGTGGGTTGTTTAAGTGTTTCTGTTATTGGGTATCTTTCTTCAATGGGTAATCCTTTGGATTGATATTTGCTTTTTATTTAATTAAACAAAACATATTGTTACATTGCCCACAATTGATAGGTAGGAGGTTTCTGAATTCTTATTTAATAGGTGCGTTACTAAAGTTATATTTTATTTAGTGCTTCTGTTTCATTCACATCTCAATTAGAAGTTAAAGAAATGTATCATATCCTTTAGGTTGTCAAATTGTAAAGATAGGTATGAGACAAATTTCTTGAATTGGCTCTTGTCATGTCAGGTGAGTCGAGCTTGTTCGTGTAGCATTTGGGTCTGGTTGGGTCTTGTTATGTTTTGTAGTTCTTGGGTTGGGTTGGTGAGATTGGCCGCAGTCATCTATTTGATCTCATTTATTTTACTATGTTTAGTGGGCTACAATTTCATAATAGACGTGTAAATCCTCCAGTATTATGTATTTGATACTTTCCATTCGGTTTACATACAAGGTGAGGTAACAGAAGATAAAAGCAAAACATGGCGTGAAAGAGTCAATAGGTGGAATGAAATTCTGAGGAAAGAAAAGTTATTTGAGCAAATAGATTCCTCAAATGCAAAGTACGTGGTTGAGTTTGACATGAAAGAAGTTGAAAACAGTCTTCGCAAGGATGTGTTAGAGAAGGTCACTGACACACAAGGAAGCAGGGCTTTATGGATATCTAAAAGATGGTGGCGCTATCGTCCCAAACTCCCATACACTTATTTTCTTCAAAAGCTTGACAGCTCGGAAGTAAGTATCTATACTTAGATTCACTAGACTAAAAATTTATTTGTGTCATTGTAACTTATTTAATAATTGAATGTGCAGTTCATAAAGGTGTATATTTTTGCTCGATTGACAACTCCTCATCATTTATGTAGCAATTAGGTGAAAATTTTTGTTCAAGTTGCTGGAGCTTTATAATGAGACGTTTGGATGAAAACAAATGATCAAGCATTAGGAAGGAAAACATACTTGAGAAAATAAGTTGTGCTCTCACAAGTAATGGCATTGCAAGAAACCATATAAGGACAAGATTTTGTGAAGTTGACATTCTAGTATACTCAGCGATTGAAAGCCATTCAAATACTATCAGCCAGGAAATTCTAGTTTTGTTTGTTTTTGATCTAACAGGTTGCTGCTGTTGTGTTCACCGAGGACTTGAAAAGATTGTACATAACCATGAAAGAAGGTTTTCCATTAGAATATATTGTAAGTCCAACTATGCTGTTATTTTTTTAAAAAATGCAAGATATGCTTAATGGGATTGAGTTTATTGCTTTACTTACATTTGATAGGTTGATGTTCCACTTGATCCTTACATGTTTGAAGTTATCTCAAGCTCCGGAGTTGAAGTAGATCTCCTTCAAAAACAGCAAATCCATTATTTTCTGAAAGTTTTGTTTGCATTGGCACCTGGACTACTGATCTTGTGGCTCATAAGGGAGTCTGTGATGCTATTAAGCATCACTACTAAGCGTCTTCTGTACAAAAAGTACAACCAACTTTTTGATATGGCTTATGCTGAAAATTTTATTCTGGTATTACCTTTCTTCCTCTTACGTCTAACATTTCTTTTTATCTATACCTTTTCTAGAGTTTGTCATCATGTTTATTTTTTCTCTCCAGCCTGTTGGGGATGTAAGTGAAAAAAAATCAATGCACAAGGAAGTGGTACTGGGAGGTGATGTGTGGGATCTTCTTGATGAAATAATGGTTTATATGGGTAATCCTATGAGATACTATGAAAGAGATGTAAAGTTTGTTCGGGTAATTACTGCTAACTCTGGAAAAACTAGTCGTGATAAGTTCTTTAAATCTATGCATAACTTGGAAAGCCAAATTTATGATAGTTGTGTGTATGACAGGGTGTTCTTCTCTCGGGACCTCCTGGAACGGGGAAAACACTGTTTGCAAGAACACTTGCAAAGGAAAGTGGATTGCCTTTTGTTTTTGCTTCAGGTGCAGAGTTTACTGATAGTGAAAAAAGTGGTGCAGCAAGGATCAATGAGATGTTCTCCATTGCTAGAAGAAATGTAAGCATTTGATCATTTGATGTTGAAAATGCAGTAAAAAGTTTATTGTGGCATTCAATGGTGAACCAATTTGGCGCTTACCTCAAAGATTTCACGCTCAATGTGATATTGAAATTGATCTTTGTCTGTGGAAACAAACAAACAAATTATCTGCTTGTTTATTTGAATTGAGCTTTTCTTATATCTCGCAATATTTTTACCTTTATCATATGTTCATTGTGGCATTCAAATTTGAATGTTTTATATCTCCCTCATTACATTAATAAACATAAAATATAAAGGAAAAAAAAAGGATGTGCAAGATGCTTTATATAGTTCGACTGTCCAGGTTTCATGTTATTAGAACTATTTGTATTACATAATATGTGATTTTTATTCCTAGGGAGAATATATTTGGTAATGATTATATTTCTAAACAGAAAAATGCATATAATATTCAAAAAATTAAATATTAGATTCCTAAGATCTTCGACAATTGTGAACTAGTACATTCGAGTTTCTAGCAGCATTTCTAAAAATTGGAACACACTTAACTAATTCAGTTTGATGTGTTAGTGATGTGTGGATGCAGGAACATATCAACACTGATTTTATGAGAAATTAGACATCGTTGACAATTATAAATGTTTTAGTAGTTTAGTGGTTTATACATTACACTTCCTTTCTATTTTCTTACTCATCTATGCGTCTTGGCAATGTTGTATGTTGTAACTCTTTATTTTAGGTGAAAATACCATGCCAGATCTAGAATAAGAGTTACAACCTACAATTTTTCCATGATAAGAACAAAAGCCACAAAATTGTTACTAAGATTTTCTTATTATAGAAGTACTATTTAATAGTGTTGAAATTATTATATAAATGGTGAAAGTGCTGAATTGAATTGTCCATATCAAGACGAAGCTAGATAAGTAAATCATAGTATAGAAAATTCATGCTGATGAATCTGTTAATTGTATCTTTGTAGGACTCTTCTCACTTGACAAAGTTTTCTTGAGACACTTGTTATAATTCTTGAATCATTACTAGTGAAGTTGATCTCTTAGCCAACACCTGCACTCCATCAATTTATGGAACTAGGATTTCGCAAACAAACCTAAAATAAAAATCTTTAGGACAAACTTGTGCTACTGTTCATAGTGCTATTTATCAGTAATGTTCACAACCAGCTTTGGTAAGTACTTTGCAAGTACTGGTTAATGACTGTTGAGCTATACAAATGACACTGTTCTCTCTGTATGACCTATATTATTCGTCTTCCTTACATTTTGGTATTTGTTTATTTTTCTTTCTTTTCATGTTTTCCCTCTCTAGGGTGGGTAAGAAAAGTTTTAAAAGTGAGATGACTTTGGTACCATATACAAGAGATAAAGAATGAATGGAATTGCTTTGAATGAACCAACATAAACTAGTGATATTTGAAATAAATTAATTGGGGGAGGAAGAAAAGTATTTGATTGCTATAAATATGGATTGTTAAACAAAAAAAAGACATATTTTGATATTTCTCTTCAACTCCAAAAAATTGTATTATTCATTTGACATGAGTAGTTTACGTGCACTCTCCTAAGAGAAAAATGGATTTTGGGGGTTTTGTTTGTTCCTGTGGATGTTAAGATAGTACTATGTCGAGATATCTTATTTGTTTCTCCTGAATATCGATTTCTCTATACTTTTCGGAAAACTCCATTTATTTCGATATGGATGGCTGGTAGGCCTATATTTCTTGGTTTTAATAAGACTTCTTACGAGCGTTGTTAACGACAAAAGTCTGTTAGCTGAAAGCATCACTAACTTACACTTTGACCCGAGTAGCACGGGGCATGTTGAATCTTGTGTGAATCAGCAAGGGCCACCTTGCGAGGCTAAACACCCCTCGGTGACCAATAGTGAATTAGTACCGTGAAGGAAGGGTGAAAAGACCCCCCTATTGTGGAGTGAAATAGGTTTAGTGTATCTTGAAGTAGAGAAAAACCTGAGGTGGCAAGTCTCAACCAATTAGGGTTATAATAGGGTTCCTTATGATTGGATTGAGTTTTATGACAAAACCTTTCAATAAAAATTATAAGCAATAAAGCTGTTGTTCTTCATCAATGCCTTATTCATAGTAATCTTGTCAGAAATGCTATTGATAATAGAACAGAAAGTCCAAGCTTCAAATTGAAAAATTTCTTCTCAAGCTTATATAACGTGATTAAACAGATCTTTTCTGTTGGTTGCTTTTGTTGAGCATAAATATGTTTGTATATATATATATATATACACTATTTGTGTGGATAGGGAATTGGCTTATTTATTGTTCTCTGTTATGTATGCCATGCATGGCGCATGCAAATGTGGGACTACTGTTCATTGTTTGCTTTTCTAGGTTGTTGCTGGTTTATGACTGCTTTCCTGTTGTTTTCGCTTAAGACTTGGTCAATTAGTCAGTCAAATAGTTAGTGGGTTAGTTGGCCAGTTGTGGCCTTAAGAGTTAGTGGTCGGTTACATTTGCTATTTCTGTAAAATTTTATCGAGATTGGCTATAAATACGTATCAGTGTTTGAAATAAAGGCAGACAATTACCAGTATCTTCGTCTCTCTGTTTCCTAAATTCTCTTCCTACTGTTATTTCTCTTTCCTAATAGCGATAAAATTCTTCGTAATATTTGGTATCAGAGACAGGTTACTCCTCATGGAGACTCGGGGGAAATCAAATATCGAATTCCGTACGGAGGTTTCAGAATCAATTGCTAAGCATGAAGCAAGTATCGACCACATGAATACGATGCTTCACACCATCATGACTGAACTACAAACCATCAGATTGTCAACGACTTCACCACCCTGAGCACAGGGGGAGAATCCATTTTACTCGGGTGAGTCCTCAGACTGAGGAAACGGTGTCTCTACGGCACATACAAAGCTTTTATTTCCGCGTTTCGACGGTGGCGTGGACCCGGAAGGTTGGGTTTATAAGGCATAACAGTATTTTGCCTTCCATAACGTGCCAATATATCAAAAAGTTCCTCTAGCTTCTTTCATTTGGACGGAACAGCTACATGGACCGAATTTACGAGAGCTTTACTAAAATGTTTTGGGCCAACGGATTATGAAGACCCCATTGAAGCGTTGACGCGACTCCGGAAAACTACAACACTAGATTCTTACCAAGACTCATTCGAGAAATTGTCACACCAGGTAGATGGACTTCCTGAATCTTTTCTTATTGGTTGTTTTGTGGCTGGGCTTAAGGATGAGGTAAGATTGGATGTCAAAATCAATCCTCCAACATCCTTGGCAAACGCTATAGGTGTGGCTAGGTTGGTAGAGGAAAAAAACTCCCTCCAACGTCGATCGTTTTCGATGGTTTGCACAACTTCAACACCTAAAACCGCAACAACTACTTCGAATCCTGGAATTCTTGGACCTATATCGGCCGCACGAGGTGGGGTTCCAAATTTTCGCAAGCTTACTCCTCAAGAGGCTAGAGAGCGCCGCAAGAAAGGATTATGCTACTACTGCGATGACAAGTTCACGCTAGGACATTGACGTGTTCGTCCACATTGGTTCATGATAGGGGAACCCATTGAAAAGGATGAAAGTGATTCAGCTGCAGGGGAAGAAGAAGATGGAGAGCTCCCTGAAATTTCGTTCCATGCCATCTCCGGGACTGAACATCCTCAAACTATTCGTGTGGTTGGGAAATTTGGGAATAAAGAGGTGACTGTACTCAACGGTGGAAGTTCACACAATTTTATTGATAAAAAAATTGCTAATAAATTTGGAATACCAATAGAATCGAGCAGGAGATTTCGAGTGATCGTTGCAAATATGAATAGCGTGGAGTACGTTGGGATTTGCTGAGGAGTGAAATTATTAATTTAGGGATTGCTTGTGGGGGCCGATTATTTCGTTCTTCCTGTTTCAGCTTGTCCAGTAGTTTTGGGGGTTCAATGGTTATCTACACTAGGACCCATTGAAACTGACTACAGTCAATTAACAATGGCTTTTTATTTGGGTGGGATCAGGTACGTTTTCCATGGACTTCAGCAACAAGAATTAACAGCTCTCACAGAAAAAGAATCCAGTCAACTATTTTTTAGTAGTTCAGTTGGGCTTGGATTTTTTATACAACTTCTCTCTACCGAGACCCACTCCCACAATATTTCTAACAACCCATTAGATATTGATGACCTCATCTTCTTTTTCCGATGTTTTCAAAACTCCCACTGAGATGCCTCCTTGTAGAGATCGAGACCATCATATTCCACTTATCCCAAATTCACAACCTGTTAGTGTTAGACCCTACAGGTATCCACATTACCAAAAAAATGAAATATAGAAGCAAGTGCATGAGCTCTTGGCAGCAGGACTCATTAGAGCAAGCTCCAGCCCATTTTCTTCTCCTGTCCTCTTGGTTCGAAAATCAAACGGGGATTGGCGTTTTTTTGTCGACTATCGAGCACTAAACACGATTACCGTTAAAGATAAGTTTCCAATTCCTATAATTGATGAGCTCATGGATAAACTATTTGGTGCAAAATATTTTTCCAAACTTGACTAACGATTAGGGTACCATCAAATTCGAGTAGCCGACGAAGATATTTCCAAAACAGAATTCGCATGCATGACGACCATTATGAATTTATGGTAATGCCATTCGGCCTGACTAATGCCCCTGCAACTTTTCAAAGTCTCATGAACGACATCTTCAGGCCGTATCTTCGTAAGTTTATCCTTGTTTTCTTCGATGATATTCTTATTTTTTTCAAGGACTTGGGAAGAACATGTGCACCATTTACAGACATTCCTTACTATTCGTTCTCAACACCGGCTGTACGCAAAAAGGAGTAAATATGTGTTTGGAGTCCAACGTATAGAATATCTGGGGCATATTCTAAATGGGGATGGGATTGAACCGAACCCAACAAAAATTCAATCCGTGCAAGAATGACCTACTCCATCCACTGTGCGTGAAGTCCGGGGATTCTTAGGCCTTGCGGGTTATTACTGTAAATTCATTAAGAATTATGGTGTAATTGCAGCTCTGGTTAATAAACTCATGGGGAAGGAGGGCTTCGTCTGGACAGATGAAGCGGCTGCAGCTTTCACTAAGTTGAAAGAGGCGCTCACACATACACCTATACTTGCCTTACTGGATTTTTTGCAGCCATTTATTCTAGAATGTGACGCCAGTAGACGGGGTATTGGTGCCGTACTCATGCAGATGAAACGACCTCTTACCTATTTTAGTGAAGCATTGAAAGGGGCCTCTCTCAAATATTCAACATATGAAAAAGAGATGCTTGCTATTGTGAAGGCAGTGACGAAGTGGAGGCCATATTTGCTAGGAAATTCATTTATTGTTCGTGCTGATCATAAAAGTCTGAAATTTCTCTTGGAACAATGAATTACTACTCCGGCACAAGCAAGATGGTTATCGAAATTAATGGGTTATGAATACCGCATAGAGTACAAATCGGGGAGTGAGAATAATGCAGCTGATGCACTCTCAAGAAAAGCTGAACTAAATTTTATTGCTGTATCCCAACCCACGGCCAAGTGGTGGAAAAAGCTTCTAGAGGAGTGCGGTCATGATCCTTTTTATGCTGCACTTGAATCTAATCCGCAAGTTCAATCAAGAGATGGGGTATGGTTCATAAATGAGAAAGTGATCTTGAATCCAAAATCCCCCATAATTCTGATTATATTGGAAGAATTACATGAGTCTTTCGTTGGTGGTCATTTTGGCTTTCATAAGACATTGGCTTGGGTAAGAAGTGATTTCAGTTGGGTCGGAATGAGACGAACGGTCCAAGACTTTATTCGAAAGTGTGACATATGCCAGAGAAACAAATCGGATCATATGGCGCCAGCTGGCCTTCTCCATCCTCTTCCCATTCCTGACCGCGTATGGTCCGATATTTCGATGGACTTCATTGAAGGACTACCGTCTTCAGGTGGATACCAGGTGATCTTGGTAGTTGTGGACCGACTTTCGAAGTATGCTCACTTCATACCTCTATCTCATCCTTTTATTGCTCTCACAGTTGCGAAGGCTTTTGTTTCCAACATTGTTCGCTTGCACGGGATACCCACAAGCATCGTGAGTGATCGCGACAAGGTGTTCATGAGTTCTTTCTGGAGGTCTCTTTTTCAATTACAAGGGACTAAACTTAACATGAGCTCCAACTACCACTCACAAACTGATGGGCAAACGGAAGTCGTTAACTGGACTTTGGAGCAATACTTGCGCTGTTTTGTGGGAGACCAGCCTCGCCGTTGGAAGGACTGGCTTCCCTGGGCGGAGTATAGTTATAACACCTCGTATCATTCATCTACCAAGAAGTCACCTTTTGAAGTAGTATATGGAGTTCCACCTCCCACTTTGTTGCGGTATGTTCCTAATACATGCCGGGTTGCAGCCGTTGATGTTTACTTAAAGGAAAGGGATGTGATGCTTCGGGAATTAAGGTTAACTCTGTTACAAGCAAGAGATAGAATGAAAACTATGGCTGATCGACATAGGAGAGAATTGGAGTTTGAAGTGGGAGATTATGTGTATTTAAAGTTATAACCTTATCGTCAAACTTCAATTGCTTTCCGCGCCTCGTTGAAACTTTCTCCACGCTACTATGATCCTTTTCGTGTTATGGCTCGTATTGGGGCCGTGGCTTACCGTTTGGAGTTGCCAGAGGGGTCGCGTATTCACAATGTTTTCCATATTAGCCTGCTCAAACGGTGCACCGCGACTGTTCCTGTGCTTTCTTCTTCGCTGCTGCCAATCATTGAAGAAGGACCTGTGCAACCTGAACCTGATGCTGTCTTGGATAGGCGCACAATTCAGAAAGGGAAGTACAGACCCAAGGTTGAGGTGCTGGTAAAGTGGAAGGGAACATCCATTGAAGATGCAACTTGGGAGGACACG
>JAOTAX010000002.1:30044429-30063433 GCA_025629825.1 Erythroxylum guanchezii
GAATGAGTCTGAAATTCTATTCAAAATAGGTCGACAAAAGAATCGCAACAAAGGGAAGAGAGTTGAATTCGATTTTCCGCTCAATTGCCCGATAACTCGATCCTACTCTCAGAGACATAACATTAACATTTTTGAAAAAATTCCTTTTAGTTTTCAGTATTATGGAAAAACCCATTCTTTTAGACTTTGAATAAAAAATAACAACGAAACACATGTACTATGAACATCAGATGTGGACTAATCAAATGTTATTTATATGATGATTCATCATAGCTCTTAAATTTGAACCAAAATAATTAAATCCGACACAATCAAGTAATTTATTATAATTATCGTTTAGGTCTAGTTTAAAAGCTGGTTGGGTTATTATATTGGTGACATTTGGTTAATTCATGTTTGATGTTCATACTATATGTGTTTCGTTGTTATTTTTTAATCGAAGTCTAAGAGAAGATGTTTTTTTGAATTTTTTTCCGAAAATTAATAGATTTCATTATAAGAAAATATATACAATCTAGAGGACAAAATTAGTGTAATCCTTAGAATCTAGATTACGGAGATTTATGGTTCCTAGTAATCATCACATCTTGAGATCGAGGGAACTTGCAAGACCACTTATTCCAGTGTTACCCCAAATTTCTTTTTGAAAAATTGAAAACTAAAAGGGGCTTTTTCAAGAATTTTAAAGATTTGGGAGTTTTTTCAATGTTTCTTAAACTACAGGAGGGATATGTCTTTTACTTTTTAATTCAATACAACAATCTATACGAGGCCTAAGGTCTTTAACATTTGCATTGGTTAATAGCTCAATTTTCTAATTGAAATTCTTGATGATATTATATATATATTTTATTTATATTTGAGTTTTCCATTTGATTTCGACATATGGATTGTAGTCAAAGTAACATTGAGCTTTACTTTTTCTCCTTTTTATTCATTCTGCAGCTTGTATTCCGTACTGTTGGCTTTTCTGGGGCAGATATCCGAAATCTTGTCAATGAAGCTGCAATCATGTCAGTAAGTTAACCAATTGTTGATAGATGTAAAAATAGAGCTAGAGTTGATCATTGCTATCAGTGAGACTATAATAATGGTTGTAAGTTCTTATTATAGTCTTACTGAAATGTATGAACCCTCCTAATTTGTTTGATATGAGTAAATTGAGTGGAAGAATCTCTACAATCTACATGCAGTCATCCTTTATGTTCCATAAGAGAGATTGTTTTTTCTTTCTATTTTGAAGATATAACCTGATTTTTGTTGCAGGTAAGGAAAGGGCATTCCATGATATACCAGAAAGACGTTGTTGATGTATTAGATAAACAATTGCTTGAGGGCATGGGTGTGCTTCTTACAGAGGAAGAACAACAGAAATGTGAACAAAGTGTATGTCTGTTAATGCTATGTTGTTTGTTGATTAAACTTTAGAAAATTTCTAGAGATTGTGCAAATCTTCAATTTTTGCCTAGACTAAAAATTGTATGAAGTAGATTCACAAAGTTTTATCATTTTACCTGGTGGCCTTGTAGAACATGTCATGCATATTCATGCTAACTTCAGTGATGTGGTATGTCATAAAGATCCTTAAACCTTCCCTTAATGAAATATGGCAGAGGATGAAAATTATAATCCAACATGTTAAGACAAGAAAATATCTCCTACTCTGTCCAAGTATATACATTGCAGTGGCATTCCTGTATAGGTTGACCTGCCTTTAGTCCCCTGAATCGCCATCTGATGGTCAAGATGTTGGGTAACCGCTGCAACACTTGTTTTGCTCATAAGCCAAGAATCACCATCTGTGGAAGAATGATTCTGAAGATAACCTAGCTATTAGGAATATTTTATGAACCATTTGAGAGAAATCAGATTAAGGTCCCCAAAAGAAATAAGAAAGCTAGGTATCCCTATCCCATGCCATAATATTGTGGGAAGGATGGAGGATGAGAATTGTCCGAGGGTTAAGCTGCACAGTTCATGTGACTACTGTTCATTGTGTAGCTAATTGACTACTGTTCATTGTGTAGCTAATCTAACAGCTAGTTTTCTTTTCTAAAAGTTGAACTGTAGTTGTTTTCTTTTTGAGTTTATCCTTGTAAAAAGAAAGCAACCAATGCCTGTTAGAGACTGCTGAATTTAAGAGTCCTAGTTTGATAAGGCTTTATTGATAGGATCTCTACGTATTTATTAGGAACGGTCATAGTTCATTTTTCTGAATTCAGTATTTTCAGTTTCGAATCGTGGTGGATTCTTTCTGTGATTTTTACCCTCAGGAGAACCCAAAAACACTAGAAGTGATTTCTAGAACGAATTAGTATGAGGCTAATGCTTTTCTCAAGACACTAGGAGTTGTAAATCTCTTGTTCAATACTCTAGATAGGTTAATTTTTAGGAGAATTTGATTCTCTTGATTACATGAGTTAGTGAGTGATACCCATAGAGAGTACCTTTGTTAGAAGCAAAGCAGATTACAATAGCTTATAGAGTTAAAGGTAACCATTAAAATAAAACGTAACCTTAAGATTGATGTAACAAAATCCAAAAAAAGAATAGATTCTATAGTCCCTAAGTAGCTTTTGATGGGTTCTCAAGGAAGAAAATTTGTTATTTGGCATAGGGTTGACTCTATTTTCCTGATTGGCTATTATCTTTTCAAATTATGTGTCTACTGGCATCGCAAAGCAGTTTGGGAAGTTAATTTAGTTGCATAAGAAGAGATATTACTGTAAAAGCTTCTCTATATTGGGCACAATTCCACCTAATGATACAATTTATTTCTTTCTCGCTATTTTTAATTGTCCATCACTAGAATTTATTTTCTACTCTTGCCTAACAATAGTTATTAGAGACTACATTAGTTGTGAGGGGACTCTTTTATTAAAATACCAATCCACTCTTTCACTATTATAAATCTTCCTTCAATTTTCTATGAATCCTGGACGCTAGAATTTATATCACTTTAGAGAGTAGAGCGTACAGAATCTACAGATGTTTTAAATCATCAAGATTGCTATTCTTCACGTGTTTCTGTTTTCTGTGTGTACAAATTCGACAAGTTCTATCAGAAATATGGCAATAAAGTATTTCGCATCTTTTGTTTGTTCTGTCGTGTGGCACTTGGATTTTCTCTGCTTCCATTTTTCCCTTTCCCTTTTTCCTGTTTTGCTATCTCTGTCAGTTATCTCACTTTTTTCACTTCTATTTCTTCAAATTCATGAAAAAGAAAGAAAAATTTTAATGTCAAATACTTAAAGAAAAGTAGGAAAAGGACAGGCTTGACCCAAAATATGGGATGTTATTCCAAGAAAAAGAAAATAGCATTGGATCTGCATCACTTAAGTATATCGTAATATGAGTGGCAGGTCTTGATATGTCTCCGCGGAAAGAATTTGTAATATCTAAATCTATTGAAAGTGCATTTTCAATTGAGGCATGCAATCGGAAGAACTGAAAGCTCGCTCATAGTTTGTGTGAAACTTTTACCTTCTTTTGGTTAAGAACTTATCATTGAGGTTACATTACATTCTAGGTGTCATTTGAAACGAAGAGGCTTCTTGCTGTTCATGAAGCTGGTCATATATTATTGGCTCATTTGTTTCCGCGGTTTGATTGGCATGCATTTTCTCAGCTACTTCCTGGTGGCAAGGTGAAATATTTCTTCTAATAGCTGGACTCACGTGTATACTATTGTAACATTGCAATTCCATTGAAACATGTTTTTGGGTTACTTTTTGTTTTCCTGTTTCAACATGAGTAGGAAACTGCAATATCTGTGTTCTATCCGAGAGAAGACATGATAGACCAAGGTTACACAACCTTTGGATATATGAAGATGCAAATGGTGGTAGCTCATGGTGGACACTGTGCTGAACATCTTGTGTTTGGTAATGACATTACTGATGGAGGCAGTGATGATCTTGAAAAGATAACCAAGGTAAGTTTGCTGACATTTGTCTGATAAAGACAAGGTGTTCTGCTATCTTGGTTCCTGATCATCTGCTAATTGGTTCCCAATTATTTTTGCTGTCTGCAATGATATTCTTCCTGACATTTTTCTCTTAATAAGTATTGAAGCGAAATAAAAGAATAAATATAATATTTATTAGGATTGCTGTTTGCATTTTAAGATGGCTCTATGTCACTGGAAATAATTACAGTATCATTGTTTTGGTCCTACTGAAATAAATAATTAGACTATCATATTGTTGTTATTGACTGGCATTATATCAGATTGCGAGAGAGATGGTAATCAGTCCTCAAAATCCAAGGTTGGGCCTTACTGCTTTGATTAAAAGAATTGGACTAATGGATCGACCTGATAGTCCTGATGGGCAGTTGATTAAATATAAGGCATGTTTTTATCTTCTTGCCTAGTTTCAAGTGCATTATACTTGTTAACCTGATGTGGCTATTTGATTCTTGTTTAATATACTTAATGGTGTCAGTGGGATGATCCTTACGTTATTCCTGCTGATATGACTGTTGAAGTGTCTGAACTATTTACACGGGAATTGACAAGGGTAAGTATTCACTTTGTGCTCATTCCTTTATTGCTACATAGTGAGTGCATATTTATTAGTGAGGTTGGGGGAAGAACTTAAGGCAAGAGATACAGTTGTACAGTGTGAATAATTTCCCAGACAACAAAGGGATGTAAATAAGACCTGAGAGATTTAAAGTAGAGTAAATAAGGATTATATTCCAATAGGGCTATAAAATCTTTCTTCTACTTGACAAATGGATTACGATAGAACATCAATGTTTTATCCGCAGGTTGACATCAACCAGAATTTAATCCCAGTAATAAGAACTATGCAAACCTAGAAATTAGATAGTTTACTGTCAAAGTTAAGATGGAACATGGTAATCTCAAATGAAAAATAATATTTGAAAATATTGGAGTTAGTGCAACTTCATGATTTATTCTGCGTCAATTATAGACGACACAAACTATGTACTTCACTAGTGCTCTAATATCAAATGAAGCCTACTGTATTACAAAGTATGAATACCGGAGGCTTGTCAAGAATTATCACTTTCTCCCCCAACTAGCTAAAAGGGATAACAATCTTGTGAGTTTAAGGTATTGAAACTTTTGGTAACTCCTTGGTGTCTTTCATGCTGTTTGATAAATAGTTTGTTACTGTATATTAAAAGCTTTGATGAAATGCGCTGAACAGAGCTGAAACAGAAAATAATACACATTTACATTTACTTAAGTTACCCATATGGATTACCCTTATGGAGAAAGGCTAAACGCTTGCAAGATTTTGACCATTTTATCTGCTTCTTCTATGCAAAATCTTTAGCCTTTGATTAAACAGTGATACTTAGATACTTGTGTAGTATGTTGAAGAGACAGAAGAACTTGCAATGAAGGGATTGAGAGACAATCTGCACATACTCGATGTGATTACCAGGGAACTGTTGGAAAAGTCGAGGATAACTGGATTGGTATATACTCCACAAGCCCTATGCATACATTGCTCTCCCTCATACTTTACTATGACATTATGATGCATCTTTAATTATTTTAATTTACTTATCTCTAATCCAGTTTTAGTTCCACATTTGGTGTGAGTATATATTTTGATAAAATCACTGAAGCAAGATCTGTCTTTGTTATCTCCTTTCTTGTGATTTTATTCTCTATCTGATAGTTACTGACCATCATCTTTCATTAGTGAAATTTTGTTCATTACATTTCCTTTGATGTTTGATTGATTGGTCAATGACAGTGTTATATGCCCTTGTTTGTAATATAGTAATAGGAGCTTGTACCCTAAAAGCGCCCAACAGCTTCGATTACAAGGTTTTTTTAGGTGTCTTCCTACCCTTTGTACCTACCTTGAAAGAGTAGAAAATAAGGGCTAAGGTAGAACTCTTCAATCTCAAAATCAGATCATTTGTAGAGTCATGCTTGCTTTATTTCTGATGAGAACTCCCTATTTAAACTAGATTACAAGCTAACTTATTCTAATAGACTCCTATTAGGAATCGACTACTTCCAACTATCTAGAAACTTAAAAGATAATGTAGGCTGACTTCACTATCTAAATCTGAGAACGACAACTACTAAACTGACAGCTAACGAAAACAATTATTTGAAATAGAATGATAATTAAGAGGTCATTTGATTTCGCCTTTTTTTTGGTTGTTAATATCAATGTAATTATACTTTTATTATTAACAATAATAAATACTAAATAAAAATTAGAAAAATAATTTATGATTAATTAATTAATTATGCTATAAAATATCATATAATATTTATTAGTAAACATTAATAATAAATTTATCTTATTTTATTAAAAATGAATAATTATGTAAATAAGAAATTTATAAAGTTTTTTTATTAAAATATATTTTAATTGTTGAAAATCAATGTTACCATCTAGAATTAAATATTTAATTCCTAAAATATTTTTATTTACTAAATAATTATTTTATAAAATTTGAAAAATATATTTAAAAAATTTTTAAATTTAAAGTATATTTATTAATTATTAAGTTTGAAAATAATTTTTATCTTTTCAAAAATTTTATTTTTTAAAATTTATAATTTAAATAATTATAAAATTAAAATTATTTTATATAATCATAATTCTTATTAATAATTAATACTGAATAATTAAATAATATATATGTAGTTAATTTTAAAATCAAGTTATGACAAGAAAATAAAAGCATAAAATCAAACTATTTTTTGTGATTTTCGTAAGTTACAAAAATAAAAACTTAATAAGTTTATTTTGTAAGCACAGAAGTAGAATAAAACAAGCACAAAATTCGAATCAAACAAGCCTCAAGTATTTGGTTGACAACTAATTAATTGGTTGCTAATCTTTCTCCTTTCTCACGTGAGAAATGACCTTTGACCACTTTGACTAAATTGGGCTCACAATTGTTGCTCCTATTGTTTTCCTTAACATCACTTTCCCCATTAAAAATGAGCTTCACTAGGAGTGGCAGTAGGTCGGTCTGAGTCCTAATCACCATAAGGCTTGAGCCTGAGCATGAGAATTATTTTGATCCTCAAGTTTAAAGCCCAGTCAAACATGTTTTGGCTTGTTAAATTGAGCAAGGCCAACCTAATTTCTTATAATTTGTTGGGATAAAAAATTTCTTGAGCCTGAATTTGGTCAAATTGACCTTAGCTTGTTGATTTGGCTAGGCTTAAGACTTTTTGCCATGCCGATGCTTGACCTCATTTCGTAAAGATGGATACGGACTTCTTAATTTCTTCTAATGTTTCTTGTCTAGGTTGCAAGTAATTTAGGTTTTTTCCTTCATTTTGTTCGGTCAATGTACTAGAAAAACTTTAAATACTATGTTTGGTTGATGAGAATCGCTTCCTGCCCTTTTGGTGTAGGACAAATAGAAGAAGTATTAACTAGCAGCTAAAACGCTCAAAATTGGTAATAGGCTACTAGAATATCAAGTTATAGGTTTAGATTTCAGCTAAAATTTCAGATTTGGTATAGTTGAGTTTTTTGGGTTTGATTATTAGAAATTTAGGTCTAAGATTTCAAGATTTGATATGGCTAGAATTTAGGGTATGGATTGCTGGAATTTAGTAAGTAACAAAAATGGAGGATAGGAAACTAGGAGGCACTCCTAGGGTCTAAATCACTCTTAGAAGAATTTATAAAACTCAAGTTTGTAGAAAATTTCAGGTTTGCTATACTTTAAGGGCTGAGTATACACATATTTATAATGTTCTTAGAACTCATATTCTAGTAGAAAAGGGTTCCTAGCAAATTTAAATCTTATTCTAATAAAAATTCTAGAAATTTGAATCCTAAACAATTAGGACAACATATCTAAAGTAGATAACATATTTATTTCACTACTACTTATTTAATATGGAATCTTCGAGCAAACTCCGACTTCCTAAACGAATGCTGGCAAGACCACCAAATGCAAAAGCCAATACATAGAGCCGGAAATAGAAGATTCAACACTAAGACTACGAATACGGGATTACGAATTAGGACAACATATCTAAAGTAGATAACATATTTGTTTCACTACTACTTATTTAATATGGAATCCTAACATAATTTAACTTTCAGCCCTTATTGTCTTTGCTGTCTACTCAATTTTCAACCTTCATTCCACCAAATTAAAGCTTGTGTATGACTAATTTTTTTTTCTTTTATTTCTTTATAGACTTTAAACTCTTCTGCATTAATTCTCTCTGGCTTGTCTAATGTTGTCCTTAACATAGAATGTGACAGATACTGATCATATAACTCTGAGTTCAACTTCTAAAATTCAGATTCTAAAATTCAAGTACTGGCAAAAATTGTTCTTCTTTTCTACTTAACAAGAAATTGTCGATATTCTCTATCTCTTGTGGCTACAATTTGTTCACAAAGAACATCTCCTCTTTAAAATGGGGAATGGTTGGAATTCTCACAGCTGCAGTAGGAGATTGTGTATCATCATATCCATGATAAATAGTTAAGGTCTGCAATATTAAAGATGAGACTATTTCCTATGTTACTTGGTAATTCCAAAACATAAGCACTAGCACTTATTTTCTTAATGATCGTATAAGGTCCAGCATTCCATTAATGATATTTCTTATATTTCTCCTTCAGAAAACACTTTGGACTAATCCTAACTAACATCATATCCCCTTCATTGAATTCCATCAATTGACGATGTTGATTAGTATGTTCTTTATAAGATAAGTTGATGATTTTTATCTTTTGGCTTACTTTATCAAAGATGTCCGCCATGTGTTTTACGAAACCTTCAACTGCAACACTTAACTCATGTTGTTTGTTCTTTGTGGTAAAGGAATCGGACCACTAGGCTTCCTTGGTTGAACTCCCAAAACTATCTCAAAAGGACTCTTACTAGTTGACCTATTTATAGAGCCGTTGTATGTAAATTCTGTCATAGGAAAAATTAGGTTCCATTTTTTCACATTTTCTCCAACCGAACATCTTAACAAATTTCCCAAGCTTCTATTTATCTCCTCCGTTTTTCCATTAATTTGGGAATGGATAAAACTTGAAAATTGAAGCTTATTGTTCAATGTTTTCCATAGGGTTTTCTAAAGGTAACTCGTAAACTTCACGTCACGATTAGAAACGATGGTTGAAGTTAATCTATGGAGACATACAACCTCTTTGAAGAATACTTTAGCAATATGGACTGCATCATAAGTCTTGGAACATGGAATGACAATACTCATCTTGGAAAACCTATCCACCACTATAAAAATAGAATCATAACCTCTTATAGTTTTAGGAGTTTCTAAGACAAAATCCATACTTATGTCTTGCCATGGGTCATGAGGCATAGACGTAGTATGTATAATCCAAAATTTTGTTTCTTTTCTTTAGCTAATGGACATGTTTGACATTGCCATATGACCTTAGATACGTCCCGCTTTAAAGTGGGCCAATAAGAGCGATCTTCAACCATTACTATAGTTTTGTGTTTTCCACTTAGTCCAGTATTACTCCAATCTCCATCTGCTCTTCATGCTACTTGTCAGATTTGCAGCTATTCCTCTTGCTAACATGGCCAATCTGCAATGTGGAAAGATGGCCTAAAAAACCATCTCACTGCTTCTACTTTCTTGTTTGAATACTTTGCAATTGCGCTCTTTCCATATCTAGTGCACCAAGGCTGCCCAACTTAACTTGATAGCTTTGAGATCAGCCGCATTATGCACTCAGATTTTTCCTAGCCAAGCAATAGTTTCACTACAAGAATTCGTTAGTTGGGCGACGATGAGTATATTCTGCAACCGATCCCAGACTTGTCTGGTATACCTGTATCTAATCAGGGTCTAATTATAATTTGATGTTATCCATTTCGTAAGTCTATCTTGATAATGATAGTAGCTCCAGTCAACATATCTAACATGTTATCAAGGCGAGGTATTGGAAAGCTATACCTTATTGTGATCTTATTTATAGCCAAACAATTAATACACATTCGCTAATTTCCATCCTTTTTTTTTCCCGAAAATTAATAGATTTCATTGTAAGAATATATATACAATCTAGAGGACAAAACTAGTATAATCCATAGAATCTAGATTAAGAGATTTATGGTTCCTAGTAATTGTCTACATCTTAAGATCAAGGGAACTTCCGAGACCACTTAGTCTAGCATTACTCCAGTCCCCATCTGCTCTTCATGCTACTTGTTAGATTTGCAGCTATTCCTTTGGCTAACATGGCTAATCTGCAGAGTAGGAAGATGGTCTGAAAAACCATCTCACTGCTTCTACTTTCTTGTTTGAATACTCTGCAATTGCGCTCTTTCCATATGTAGTACACCAAGGCTGCCCAACTTAACCTGATAGCTTTGAGTTCAGCCATAGTTTCACTTTAAGAATCCGTTGGTCGGGCCACGTTGAGTATATTCTGCAACCGATCCCAGACTTGTCTGGTATATCTGCATCTAATCATGACGTGTTCCAAACTTTCTAGTTCCGCATTACATAATTCGCAGTTCAAATTGCTAATGGAGAATTTGATCTTATCCCTTGTAAGCATCCATCTTTTTTAGGAGTCAATAGTGTTAGAATTGCACTTGGACTAAGATTTTCTTACATAAATCCTTTTTTCAACAACTCCTCCACTTGTTTCTTCAACTCTTCATTCTCAATAGGATTTAAGCGATACGTTGGAAGATTTGGTAGAGTAGATCCAGATACCAATCAATAGGATACTGATTATCTCGTAAAGGAGGTAATTCACCTAGCAATTCATCCGATGTAAGGTCTAAAAAAAATTAGCTAGCAATTCACCCACTTCTTTGAGGGGTGTTTCAGGGCCGTTTTTGTTACTTCCTTCACTGTCATTTCAAACACAATTCCCTTCTCCTTGCTAATAGCTTCAAATTCTCTCTCCTTAAATATATTAAGAGGTTTTTTCTTGGAATTTATGGCTATCTTGTTACTTCCTCTTTGTTTTTCTACCTTGTCTACCTTCATAGGCTTCAAAATTATCTTCTTTTCATGTAATATAAATTGATAGATGTTGCTGTTCCAAAGTGCTGCACATCTCGATCATAAAGCGATGATTGACCAAGTAAAATGTGAGGTACTTTCAGAGGAATGACATCACACCAAACAAAGCCCTCATGTATTTCTAATTTGAAATACTTTAAGCACATTTGAGCGACCGGTATAATCCTATCATTCACCCAAGCAACTTTATAGAGAGGTGGATTTTTTTCCATAAGTAAAATCAACCACTTCACCATATTCTTTGATACCACATTCAGATTACTTCCTCCATTAATGATAAGCTTGCTCACTTTATTTTCGCATATAACTTGAGTAAAGAAAATAGTAGTACGGAGCCATTCTTTAATTCTTTCACCTTAACGGCCTGTTTGGTTCAAGGAATGGAATCGATAGAGAATAGAATAGTTATTCCTATGAATAGAAAAGATGAGGAATATAATAGAATAAGTATTACTTTGTTTGGTTTAAGGAATGGAATAGATAAAGAATTTCTATTCCAATGTTTGGTTTTTAAATGTAAACTTGGAATAAGAGATGAATAAGTAATAAAAAGACCAAAATATCCTTATTATTATTATTGTTGTTGTTGTTGTTGTTATTATTATTAATTATTGTTATAATTATTATTATAAATTTTCTACTTATTATTATTAACTTTATTATTATTATTATTATTATTATAAATTTTCTACTTATTATTATTCTTGTTATTATCACAATTTATAAATATTATTATTTTTATTATTAATTTTATTATACGAAATTTATTATCTTATTATTATTATTATTATAATAAAATTTGTACTTATTATTATTATACAAAATTAATTTTCTTCTTATTATTTTTATTATCATTATTATACATAATTAATTGTCTTATTATTGTTAGGATTATTAAATTCCTTATTATTATTATTATTATTATTTATTGTTATTATTATTAATTATTGTTATAATAATTATTATCAATTTTCTACTTATTATTATTCTTATTATTATCAACTTTATTATTATTATTATTATTATTATTATAATAAATTTTCTACTTATTATTATTCTTGTTATTATCACAATTTATTAATATTATCATTTTATTATTAATTTTATTATACGAAATTTATTATCTTACTGTTATTACTATTATTATTAATTTTTTACTTATTATTATTATACAAAATTAATTTTCTTATTATTATTTTTATTATCATTATTATACATAATGAATTTTCTTATTATTATTAGAATTATTAAATTCCTTATTATTATTAATTTTCTTCCTCTTCTTCTATTATTATTATTATTCTTATTATTATTAATTTTATCAATTATTTTTAATTTGATTTTTGTTATTATTATTATTATTAATTATACAAAAAGTAATTTTCTTCCTCTTTTTATTATTATTATTATTAAATTCTATTTTTAGTATTAATTTTATTTTCCAACATTTTGCAGTGATTAATTCAGCTCCAACCTAATTGATCGCATCACCCAACATCCTGGCAGCAACAATAATTGAATCTATATGGCTTGCTACAATAATTGAATCAAAATATCCTACCAAAGTTCTAAAAAACTATTTCTCCTAGTATTAGATCAGAACAAAATAGCTCAAACTCTCTTCAGACATGATTGCAACTTAAATTACCATGGCTGAGACATGATCCTCTGTCAAAAATCAAAACTACAAGTTCATCCCAAAACTATTCAAGAAAACCGCCACCCATCTTAGCCAGAGCCAAGAAATCTGCAAAATTAGGCACCAACAGAGCAATCAAACTCACTCCCATCACTCCCAAAACTGCCACCCATCTCAGCCACTAGGAGTACCTAGAACCGCAGCAACACCTCTCCATAACCTCATATACTGGATTCATCATCAACGGGAAAGTGAAGAAACTTTGGGTACCTTTTCCAGTTTACCTAGAAGAGTAAGAAATTAATTAGAAATACCTGCATTGTAAATGGCGTATTAAGTATAGATATGGTTTTCCTTTTTGCTGTAGTAATTGGCACTAAACTAATCCATTCACCCAAATCCTCGCTATCAAGCGTACATACGCACAAGCACAAAACATTAAGCGCATATATACATAAGCACAAGAATGGGCAGATTTGACTTAAAACTGGGAATTTACCCATTCATCAGTTCTGATGTTAAAGCAAATGCAATAAATGTGCCATGCCAAAAACAACACCTACAAGGTAACCACAGGATATGACAAGAATGACAAGGTAACCACAGGAAGGTAACCAGCAAAAAGGAAAATGACAAGAGCTTTTGATGACTTACGGCATAGGATACAGTGGCATGGAAACTTGAGCAGTTTCAACACCGGCCTATGTATTGCAATAATTCTTGACACATGACATAATAATAATAATTAAAAAAAAATCCAACCCACTCCACTTTCAGAGATTCCAACATTAGGTAACTGCTCAACAAGCATAAAATCAACGGAAGTGATATCAGTGGTTTCTCAAGAAAAGAAAGAAAAGAAAACTTACAAAGGCTGCCAATGATTATCTCAAAAATAAACACACGATGCTGAACTCAATGCAAGAAAGGAAGTGACCAGCATTTCAGGACATGGAAGTGCATAAGCAAAAGAAGACGAACGGGAAACTAGAATTAGGGCGAAAATAATACCCAGACAAAATACCCAATAAAATTCGTCACCGCTGGAAATACCCAGATGAAAAAATTCCCCCCTACCCATTCGACACCCATCACCCAATTGAAACAATGCAAAATACTTACCTAGAATCAAGCATTTGTGTAGGATGCTGGAATCATGAACTTGATTCGAGAATCACGCAGTTGAAGAAGTGGAGGATTCCGGAGGCTTGAACGTGAGAGGATAAGAAGTTTCGAAGGCTTGAAGATGTTTCAGCGTCGAAGAAGGATAAGTTGCTTCGGAGGCTAAGAAGGATAAGTTGTTTCGGAGGCTTGAATGTGAGAGGGTAGAGTCGTCTTCAACAAGAACAGCAGAGGATCAGCTATTCGTCGATTAGGTAAAGATAGGTTGGGGTCGGGTTTTTGTATTTTCCAAATTTTAAGAATAGGTAAACCAAATGCTTAGTTATTCCGCATGTGTTTTTAACCAAACACTGTCTTAGGAATATCTTATCCTTAGAATGGCTATTCCATTCTACCAAACAGGCCGTAAGGGTTGTACATATGTGTCTCACTACATTAAGATTTGTAGGACTCGCTAGTTTGTTACTAGAGTCTCCTTCCAACTCCTCTTCAGCTTCGTGTTCAAACACATATTTGTTAGATTCTTCCTCTTCTTCTTCTTCCATCATGTACAAACCTCTATTTGTACATTCACCAGTAAAGTGGCTCCTCCTATTGCATTGGAAGCACTTCTTGTCACTATTGCCTCCTTTCATCCCAGTCTTAGCTATGGCTTTTCTTTTAGGTTCAGCCACTTGAGAGGTTTTTCAGTTATCATGTGGTACAAATTTTGATGCGTTAAGTGATGGTCTAAAGTTTTGCATTGTCGTAGTTCTCTTCATGCTGAACTCCCCAACTTAACTTTGTAACTTTTTCGTTACTTGTTATCCTAGGTATTGTTTCACTCTTAAAGCCAAGTGATATGCATCTTCAAGGCTGTAAATTCTCTTTATTATTAGCTCGTTGCAAATTTTTGCCCTCAAGTCATTTTTGTAGTGAGATATAAGTCGTCGCTCCAACTTCATCCCCTCACATTGGATAAAAAGTTCATCAAATATTTTTGTGTATTTAGTTACGCCCTTGTTTAAGGGTTGTAAGTTGATCTTGAAGATCTTCTTGATAGTGAAATAGTAAGTATGTTTTTGGTAACCTAACTTCATCTCTTCCTAATCAACAATTGGTGGTTGGCCTGTTTTTCGAAGTCTATCCTCTATTGGTTTCCAACAGATTTTAAAGTGTCCAACTAGCTTCATCTTTGTGAATCAAACTTTTCAGTTTTCTGATGTGTATTGGTCAAAGAAATCATCCATTGCTGCTGTCCAGTCCAACAACAGGTGTGGATCCATCTTCCCTATAAAATCAGGGGCTTCAGCACGCACTTTCTTGGTAATATCATCGAGTATGTTGTGTGTTTCAACTCTATCATGGCCTCTAAAGGCTAGCATGCCCTCTCAATCTGCTGCTGATTGGTTTCTTTGTCTTGGATCTCTTGGTAGGCATTAATTTCCTAATCCAACTCATTGTTGAAACTATTCAACCCCTTCATCTTGGATTTCACTTTATCCACCTTCATCATCTCATGTAGTTTATTGTCTGATGATGTTTTTTGGACTGGTTCTTGGAGCAGCTTGTGATCGAGACTCATTAATGTCCATTCTTTTTATAATTCTCAAAAGTATTTCATCTCGCTCTTGGTTGTTGAGTATTCTTCTATAGGCCCTTTTGCTACGTGTCTCCATTGTGAACCAAAGCTCTGATACCAAATTGATGTAGGATAAATAGAAGAAGTATTAACTAGTAGCTAAAACTCACAAAATTGGTAATAGGCTACTTGAATATCAAGTTTTAGGTTTGAATTTCAGTTTGGACTGATAAAATTTCAGATTTGGTATAGTTGAGTTCTTTGGGTTTGATTGTTGGAAATTTAGGCTCAGGATTTCAGGATTTCATATGAATACAATTTAGGTTTAATATGGCTATAATATAGGGTTTTGGTTGTTGGAACTTAGTGAGTAACACAAATAATGGAGTGTAGGAAGCTAGGAATGGCTCCTAGGTTCTAAGAGTGATAAGAATCAGTCTTAGAGGAGCGAAAACTCAAGTTTGTAGAAAAATTTCAGGATTGTTATTCTTGAATGACTAAGTATACACATATTTATAGAGAAATTCTTAGAACCCTTATTCTAGTAAAAAGGGGTTCTTAACAAATTTAAATCCTATTTTTATAAAGCTTCTAAAAATTTGAATCTTAATCAACTAGGATAATATATGTAAAATAGAATAACATATTTAACTCACTGTTACTTCTTATGTAATAAGGAATCATAACATAATCTAAATTTCAGTGATTATTGTGTTTGTTGTCTACTCAATATCTATCCTTCATGCTGCCAAATTAAAGCTTGTGGTTGACTATTTTTTTCTCTTTTATTTCTTCTATAGACTTTAAAGTCTTTTGCACACCTTCTCTAGTCAGAAGAGTCTTTTACATTGATGCCCTGCTATGTAAGGCTCATCACAATTGTAATAAAGCCCCTTTACTTTTCTTTTCTCCATCTAGACTCTATTTAGTTGCTCCACAAAGATGTCCATAGATTATTAGATTATTTTTTGTTGTATTCCTTTGTTGGTCAATTGGTTCTTCTCAATATATATTTCCACGACATTCATACAACATGGGATAACTCACCTTGCTAGTCAAATCTTGAGGATTTTGTATCTCAGTCTTTACTCTTATTGAAAATTAGTCATGAAAATATTTAACTTCTTGTTCTTAAGTAAGACTATTGGAACGTTCAAAGCATCGCTGGTAATCTTCTACTGTGCAGGTTTGCTGAAGTTTTTACAGCTCTCCTAGTTTATTGCTTCTTGTCTCCTTCTAAGAGGGTGATATGTTTTGTGTATGACCTAGTCATGAGATGACTCATAGTGAAATCCTCTTTTCCCTTGTTAGATTTCCTTCCCTTTCTAACAAGCTTTCTGTCAACTATTTTTAGAGAAAATTTTGACTGCTTTCTTATTTATCATAATGCCCGTTAAATGGGCTTAGTAAATAGAGTATTTAGGAAGTGAAATAGAACAAGAATGTGCTAAGTTTTTATCCTACTGAAAATAGATTTATGAAAATAATAGACTTCCTAAATAAGATGATCACTACCTAAATAAGATAAGCATTGCAATTACTTCTTAATCAATATGATCTTCTTGTATATTTCTTTCCTAAGAATACGTCTTGCGTATCATTAGTCCCTCCTGGACAAAGAGCTTGTCCTCAAGCTCAAACTTAGGGAACTCCGAATACCTTGGCCCTCCATCATCTTCTTTGGATTCTACCAATTCTACCCAGAAGAACTTACATTTATGTCCTCGGTGGAATGCTCCATCACAATTGAGACAAAGCCCCTTTGACCTTTGCTCCTCCATCTTTGCCTTGGTTAACTTGAAAAAAGAGTGTACTTGTGCTCCCGATACTGAATGTCCCTCAAAAATTTTCCCCCTCTGTAGCTGTCCCTTTAGTGGCTATTTTCAAACTGCTCCCAGTAGGTTTGCCTTAAGATTCCTTCATAAAACAACCTGGTTGCTCCTTAATACCTTATTAAGTGTGGGCTGTATTCATAGTTGCTCCTAAGCTATTCGGTTGGTGCAATTCTACTTCTACTCGCAACTCTTCCACAAGACCAACAGTGGATAGGCTAATATGTTGCTTTTTAGTGAGCTCTATAGTCTGGGCTAGCAAAGATTAGAACTTCTTCTAATAATCCTTCGCCATTCCTATCTGCTTTAGGTTGGCCAATTTACCTAGGGGATTGAGGTTCATAGGACGACTGAACCTAATCCATCTCTCTCTCTTCTTGCTGCACCCGGTAAATTCACAATTGTCTCCTGTCTCCCTATTAAGATGAATTGTTGCTAGCCCTTCCTTCTGTGCTTTAGGCTTTCACTGATTTTCAAAGAACTGTTTACACTTGTGTATCTAAATCAACAGGTCATCAATACCATCGTATGAAGGACTTTCTAATTTAGAATACCTAAGAACAGTAGTCCCTCTGGCTTTGCCCAACGCTTCTTTCCTCCCTTTGGTCTCTACAGGTACTACTGTTGTTTCTCACCTCATTGTTCTTATTGTGCCCCTTTAGCTCTTGTAGAATCTCCTCCAGCTGTGAGTTCAAGAACTTTTTGTTGGACTGCTGGTATTCTTGCCTCTGCTTGATCTTTCTCATGAACACATCCATTTGACTTTACAAATCTATATAGTCGTCCATGATGCCAGGTTAATACCAAATTGATGTGTTTTCGTGTAGCATTTAGTCACGGGATGACTCACATTGCTAGAGTTTTTCCCCTCTCTAGACCTTATTGTTGTTGTATTGACAAGTTTTCTATCAATTACTTTTACAGAAAATTCTGCATGCTTTCTTATTCATTGTAATGCTCTTTAAATGGGCTCAATAGAGTCTTTAGGAAGTATGAAAATCATAGACTTCCAAATAAGATGACCGCTGCGTAAATAAGATAACCACTGGAATTGCCCCGTAATCAATATGATTTTCTTGTTTATTTCTTTTGTAAGAATGCATCTTGCATAAATCCCACCTTTTCCATTGCCGATATCTGTTGATGACAGAAGAAGTGTTTACATCGATTCAACCATTCCAAAGTGTTAAAATAACCATCATAGCAAGGAAAGTCTGATTTGGATTATCTCGGCACAAAGTTTCCTCCATCCAGATTTTCCAATCCAGCCCTTTATCGGCAACCATGATTGTTACTTTCATACTTGTTTCCTTGCCTTCAAATCTAGTTGCTGCCAGGTCACAAGTAACTTCTTCCTGTTGGGCTATAACTTTGTTTTATCTTGCTTGATTAACATTCTTGTCTTTTTCTGTTTTAGCTGTATCTTGTGCTTGATCTTCTTGATTTTTTATAGCCATGAAGGCTTCAATTTGCTGCTAAAGAGTATAGGAATCTCTCATAACCTCCTCCTGCTCTGGTACCAGGTTGTTATGGGCCCTTGTTTGTGATCTAGTTATAGGAGGTTGTACCCTAAAATCACCCATCAGCTCTAATTGCAAACTGCATTTAGGTGTTTTCCTTACACTTTCCTTACCTATCTTGAAAGAATAGAAAATAAGAGGTTATTAAGAGAGAACCCTTTGGTCTCAAAACTGGAAGTTTGTTTGTAGAATCATGCTTGCTTTATTTTGGATCGTAACTCCCTATTTAAACTAGATTACAAGCTTGACTTATGTCAGAAGATTCAGTTAATCAATCATTTGCCAACTTGCCGATTTAGTTACCTTATTTGTTAATGTAATTAATGTA
>JAOTAX010000002.1:30158721-30178358 GCA_025629825.1 Erythroxylum guanchezii
TGATTTGATTTTATATGATTGAGATTGAGAAATCATCTTGTATGAATAGATCTACCATAATTGAAAGAAGTTGCGTGCAAACCTAGAGATAGGTTGACATAAATCCTCTAAATTACGTCCGAACATAATAACGGAATTCATAAATTGATAACGTAATCAAAGGGTTTTTAAGGAGAAATATTTATATTAATCAATTTATGGATTAGTTGCTAGGAGTCTCGAGAGACTTATTAATATAAGATAGAAATTTTCACGATCCAATAATCAATAATATAATTGCATGATAAAAGATTAATTATTTAATGATTCTTAGGGGGTTTCATCACCTAGACACAAATATTTGATATTGATTTTTCTAAGCAATTTCCTTTGTCTTGTGTTCATTATTGTTTCCAATTTTAGTTTAACTATTTAGCTTTATTTTTAATTAAAAACCAAAAAATTCCGATTCTTGGGCTAGATGATAGAAAAAGTGTAATTACAAGTACTTGTCGTCTTCGTGGAATTGACCTGTGCTTACCTGTGCTAGCTACAATTACGTCGTGCACTTTTTGGTAATTTAATTATTGGTATAAAAATAACCAATCAAATAGTCGCTAAACATTTGTTATTTTTTGGCGATGTTAAGCCCTCTTATATTCCAGGATATAAAAGTCATCAGAAGAGGGATAAAGTTTCAATAGTTACCTTATTCCTCCATTTGGATTTCCTCTTGGTGGTATTGTTGAACTCATTCTCTGAATCCACAGTGTTTATATTATCAGTTGAAGAATAAATGGAGAGCCTTAGATTGCTTGAAAGAGGGAGAACCACTAGTATGTTCTATTAATAGTTTATTTTCTTGCTTAAGGCTATTTGTGTTGATCACCATCTGGGTTTCCACAGTAGTTAAAGTCGAGGGCTCCTTATTTGTCTCCTGAAAAATTATGTTTTCCAACTAAGGCAAGGTTACTTAGGCAGTTGATCAATGTTCTATGTTAAAACAACTATTTCATCTCATTTTCTTTCACAAATCCACAATCCTTTTCCTCTAAAATATCAAGTCCCATTAGCTTATAGCAGTCTCTATTTGGAAACTTTCGACCTATTGACTTTCCCTTCTTTCTTTAATGATGTAATTGAGGCCTCCATTGATATGAGGATGACACTATATTTATATCCACAACCACACATACCTTAGCATAACTCACTCTCTTCATGATTGTTATTGCTTCATACATACAAATTGGTTTTTCAATGAAGCTTACCAAGTTACAAATTTTTTAGTGGTCCAATATTCATGTAGAATATTATGACTATTAATCCATAAAGGGGTTTGTTTTTTGTTTAAGTTTTTAAAGTTGAATCCTGGCTTTTTGCTACTAGAGGACTAATGGCATATTAATGAGATGCCAATGGTCATTTTATATGACTTCTTGAGCATTAGGTGTAGTGTCAAAGTTCAAAAAGAAGGATTATCCTTACTCACAAGACCTCTTTCAAGCCTAAATCTTTGTAGTGATTTTGTGCCTAGACAATCAATAGGGGAAACGTTGACCTTTTATCCAAGAAAAAGGTTGATCAAAGTTTACTCCCATTTAGACGTGCATATTCTAAGAACTTCTAATGGGGAGTTACAATATTGAGCCCTATTGTCATGGGAAGAGGTCAAAAATTAAAGTTAGCGACATGATAAATATCATTCATCACTTGCCTTCAGTAGCATCCAGAGGTTAATCAGGTTTAAGATTATGGATTCTTCAGCTGAGGAACTGGAGCATCTGAAACAGCATAGTTTGCAAGGCTAGTGGAGATAAATGATTGACTAACCGAGATAAGGAAACTGGGAAATGTATTAGAGGGAAGAGCTGCCGAACGAAAGCTATGGAATCTAGATTAGTCCAGTTAACAGGGGGCAACAAGTTAGACATTTTACTAAAGCAAGAAAAAGTGAAACAAGGAACTAAAAAAAATTGAAAAACAAAGACATCAGCAAATGTGAAGAAAAAAAGATAGGAGAGTAGAATCAGTACCTGGAAACGAGTGAGGACGAAAAGATAAAAAGGAATATTTGAAAGTAGAATCAATATCTGGAAACGAGCGAGAACGAAAAGTAAAAGGAAATGGACACCAAAGAAAAAACAGAGGGGTCTAACCATGAAAGAACAGAGTAATCGAACTGAACACGGGAAAGAAGAAAAGAAAACCAGAGCTGAAAGGAGGGACACTGAGCCATAAGGAGGGAAAACTGATAAATGATACCTGCAGGACACGAGAGTTGAATCAGAGAGAACTCCAAAGAGAAGGACTAGAAGCTTTAGGCAGCAGTGGTGGTAGCTTGGAGAGGCAGCACTGGAAGCTCGAAAATCATAGAGAGAAGATGAAACCTCTCACACTAGCCGTACAAAATTGAAGGGGATAATACAAAACGTTTGTGCCATCGTAAACTATTTAGTGAGACCATTGCTCGCACAGTTATCTTCCTATCAGCCTTTTTATTAATATCTTCGAATTTGCAAAAGGATATATTTCCAATACGTAGTACATACAGTATAATCACATGGTGTAGAATTTAACAGAAACGAACACAACAGAATAGCAAAGGAAAATTGCATTAAGATTTAGAGCTTTTTGAGCACAGCTTTCAAATGCGGTTGGAGAGCAATCACATTAGTACCCATTTGAACCACATAACATAACTCTCCATTTAACAATTCGAATACCCGATTTATCTTCCTAACCTGCCAAAACAACCAAAAGGAGAAAAGGTGATGCTAGAAACTTGCAAACCAATATAGTTGGAAAAAAAAAATGGTAGGTACACATTATAGACAACACACAAGCTACTTCCTTTATCCACTTAAAATAAAAAATCGTTCCTTTAAATGTGCTGCTGATGTAGCTAATGCAGATAATCCACATATCTGAAAATGTCAGTTTGGCTCTTACTCAAAATTGCTTGTTTTAGCAAACTCAGCAGAAAACAAAGTATACAACATAAGACAGACAACAAACAGGTTTGATTTTACCATATTTCTGGCAACAAAAAGAGAAATTAAGAAAAATTTCCTATGGAATTAGTAATTGAATTAATGTAGCAAGCGAGGATTCTAATATAGCGAAACTTACATCTCTCACTCTAATCTCTTTAAATCATGTTCTGCATCTTCTAAGTTCACATCTCTATGTTTAGTGGTAATCAAGTGGAAAAAGAAAACTTCATATACACGCTGAGTCAAGGACATAACATCAATCTCTAGGTTCAAGTTGTAACCCCAATCTTGAACCCCAACGGGAGCTTCATTCTTTAATCCAATTTCCTTCAATTTCTTAAAAAAAGAAGAACACAACACCAAAGTTCCAAAATGTTCTTCGACATGGGAGAAAAACTCAAAAAGAATTTGAGAAAAGGGTTACATATGTGACCTGTGTGACTACCTTTTCTTTTGTCATTGGAAATATGCTATAATCACATCAGGAATGGTGTCCATCTTGCAGGTACAACCATATTGGCAATATAGCAAAAAAGAGCTTTGCAAAGTAATTCAAGTCATCGGTCTTTTGCATGGCTTTCTAATATGCAAATTTTTTTTCCCATAGTGAATTTAGTATAAATATAAACCCCCATTCCTCTAAGGTATTCAAAATGAGAGATTGACCCTGAAAGAATGAGGATCCAACTGTTCAACACAGGAGCAATCTGGTTACTTTTTCTAACTCCGATAACAGATACTCTGCTAACAAGTAAAGCAGATGCTATCTATATGTGCTCCAACATACATTTAATACCTACAGAAGTGAAGAACAACTGTTCAACTTATTCATCATAGAGCAATGTTGTAAAGGAGTAAATGCATGAGACTGTCTTTCTGGCCAATGATTCAAGCAGTAAAGATGATGATCAATCATAGCCCAAGTTACGTGGAAAGGAGCGAAATATGCGAAATAAGATAGACTTAAGCTAAGCCATAATTTATAGGCCAAATTACCTCAAATACAAAAGTATGGTTGCATTTAAAACTAAGCATGTGCACAAACAAATGATCCTAAAGAAAGTGCTCACTCTTAAAAAAACTAAATAATAAAATATTTTAGCAGTCAGCAACCCAACACTAAATATACCCTGTTAGGGATGACTTGTAAATTCACAAAACTTGTAATCATGTTATGTAGCGAAAGAAATTGAAATTATTAAGGGGATAAAACCAGTTCAATGTCCATCAAAGGCAAAAAAAAAAACCAATGTTCATAATGCCAACAGATAATCAAGAATAATGAAGTTTTAAATTTGGAAATTACAAAACGGATAGAAGTCAGCATCTACGTGTCAAGAAAAAGACAACTTGGAAGGGCAAAATAACATGGGAGCAGTGAGACAACCCAAGACGATAACCTCAATCTCACCTTCCCAAAGTCAAAGGTATATGTTGAAAGAGTTAAACGTACCTTAGAGGCATTGCCTACCAGTTCACTCTCAAGCTTGATAATTTTGTCTTGAGTATTATAGGTCCCTTTCTGGACAAGGGAATTGAGAACTGGGTTACTTTATACGAAGCCATCAAGAGGTGAACAGTAAATTGAAACAAGATGATGTTATATATAATTTAAGAAAACAGTAGAATAATCAAAAGCAAATGAAAAAGGGTAATTAACGAATTGAACAAACAAGAAAGGAGGAAATGAAAACCTGAACTTCGACGAGGCCAGTGCTCTGGGAGATGACGACTTCGATGGCACCGTCCGACTTTGGTCTCCAATACCCACTTTCAGCATGCATTGGCTCTCCGGAGTTGAGTTTCCAAGTCTTTTGAGTATATGATATCACAGGCTTTGAGTGATAGACAGGCATCATTAATTAATTACGAGACAGATTTCAGAAATCTTCTTCTTCACTTATGTTATTTATTATTCATGAAATTAAATAAACAAATACCTTGCCTGGGAGAGAGGAGAAATGGAGTTCTTCGCCGTAGGAGAAGGATGAGATAGTGGGAAAGCCACCCTCACCTTCACCCCTCCATGTTCCCAGCAGGTATGACAATGGTGCAATTAATGGATGTAATGTCACCGGCGGCTGCGTAACATCGTCCATCTTCTCTACTATCTAACTTTTCTCTGCTAAAGTATCAATGAGAATGACACATATATGTTTTGAGCATGAGCAGTGGAGAATTGAAGTTATCGTCTAGGGATCTGACATATATGTTTGACTATTGAATAGTTGAGAATTGAAGATATCGTCTTGGGTTGTTTCACTGTTCCCAAGTTAATTTGGCCTTTGAAGTTGTCGTCTCCCTTGACCATGTAGCTGCTGACTTCCACCAATTTTGTAATTATCAAACCTTGGGCATTATTTAATTGGATGTTAAAGGAACCAGATAGAACGTGACATATTTATTATGGAATGTGGCATATTTTTATTGTTTGAAAAGAAGTTTTATAATAGAATAAATGAAATAAAATAAGATGAAAGCGGAGAGTTTCATGTTACGTTCCGTTTCGTTCTATCTTAAACAGTGAAAATAAAAAACCTCTAATTTGATAGGTTTAAAATGGAACATAAACTAATAAATATTTACTACTTAACATACTCTCAATAATTTTGCGTAATTTCAATTATTTCTCCTTATCCTAATAACAACCAACACATTTCTACATATTTATTAGGCTTTTTCGTAATACCAATTATTTCTCCTTACCATAATACCAATTATTTCTATATAAATGAAAATATAAAGAAATTTTTTAAATATAAATCACATAGAATAGAATAAAATAAAATTTAATCTAATAAAGTTTATTAAATAATTAATAATAATAATTTTATATAATTAATAATAAATTGTATATAATTAATAATAAAATATTATTATTTTATAATTAAAGTCAAAACTGTGACTTTTTAATTGGACATGATTTCTGTTTTAAAATCATAGCGGTAAACCTCCTGCAGCAACCATTTTAATGTTAGGGGTATAGTAGTCATTTTTTTTATATATTACATTCCATTCATTCATCTTCCAAATAACATTTTATTATACTACATTATGAATCCTTTCATCCCTCCCAAATAATTTTTCACTATATTATATTTCATTCCATTATAAGTCGTTTTGTTTTATTTCGTTAATTAACATCCAACCAAACAGGCATTAGCGTCAGTTGGGATGGAAACTTCAAAATTTTTTGTTTAGATTTGCATCTAAACATTACCATTTTATAAATTATAAAAATATTTTAAACTTTATTTAATTTTAAAATATTAACTAAAATTTTAAAATAGTGATCAAATAATTTAAGTTTTAATTTTTAAAAATATTTCATTATTAATTATACAAATTATGAGCATCCATAAATAAGTTAGGCCAATAGAAACTACATTCCAATACTCTAGCTACTGTCTTGTTTGCTCCATAATGTCCTGCATAAATAGAGTTATGATAATGTGTTAGTATGTCTAACAACTCCTCCTCTGAAACATATCTCCTAATCAAACCATCATCACAAGTTTTATAAAGAATTGGCTTATCCTATAAGTAGTGAGTGCACTCATATAAGAACCTTTTTTGTTGTTGGTAAGACAAACTTGACAATTGAAAGCTAAAAGATAACAATAAAATTGAAGTGCTCAATTGTGGAAACCTATGGATTATCTTATCATTATTTTGTCTTCCTTTCACCTTATGAATTTAAATATGCTTGATCCTAGACATCTAAAAGTTTCGATTACCTTTCTTGAGATCTAATTAAGTAATCCCAATTGAAATGAGTTGTAATCTCTAGATCTTTCAAAATTACTCCTAACGAATCAATTGGATTTGAAGCAATCCTAAGGATAATTAACTCAATTAAGATCTTTCTTTAATTGCTTATTAACCTGATATTTGTAGATCTATTAAGATATCAAATCTCTTTGTAACTTAACAAAAATAACTGATTCAATCTCTCAATTCAAATCAAGTTTGAGTATAACAAATAAATTTAGCAATCCATAATCATGTTCAAAATACAACTATTCAAATATAGCATATAAATCAATAAAATAGAATAAACATAAGAGAATGAAATCAACTTGAAGCCTTAATATGAAAATATGGAAAGTTGGAATTGATCTTGATGATTCCACTTTTGATCTTCTTCCTTAAGATGTGCAGCCTCTTATTATATTTTTCTTTCCTCTTTTGGTGTCTCTCATGTCTCTCAACTCTTACCCCTTTTATTGTAGTCTTTATAATGTCCTTTTATAGCAAAAAACTAGGTTTTCTAGAACATACACGGTTACATATATGACTATGTAGGTGATCAGGTATCTCTAAAAGTGCTCAAATCGTGACTTTACACAATCACAATGACTTATATGAACGCATACATGATCGTGTAAGTCAACATACACAGTTGTGTAGCTTCACATGGGCAGAAATAGTGTCCACAAAACTCCACACATTCATAGTGACATATACGGTCACTATACACGGTTGTATAAGTCTAAGTTGCTTCAATTCTTCCATTCTATACCACAATTTCAGCTAAATTCTTCTCCTTTTGGGTCCATAAAGGTAGTTATCACCTAAAAACACACTTAAATCAAAATAAGTACGATAAATACTATAGATTCTCAAATAACAAACAAAACACATTAATTATATGTATATAAATGTAGTCAATTAATCATTTATCTTATGGTACCAACAGGCAATTTAACATCAAGGATTCATCAGGGAATTGCTCATTAATATATTTACTTTGTTGTAATTCCCTTCCTTCAAGATCTGATAATGATTAGCTACCAAGTTTTTCGCTCCCTTCTTGTCTCTAATTTAAATGACAAATTTTTGTAGAAGAAGCACCCATTAGATACGTCTTAGCTTTGTGTCCTTCTTAACAAAAAGATATCGCAATGCCACATAATCTGTAAAAACAAGATTTTTTTATCCCAAAAGGTAAGAATGGAGCTTAGTGCTAAGCAAATACCACTGCTAACAACTTTTTTCAGTTATGAAGTAATTCAATTATGCACCTGTCAAGGTCTTGCTCACATAGTAAATTGCATGTAACCTTTTATCTTTTTTGCTTTCCCAATATGATTCCAATTGCTTGGTCACTTGCGTCACACATAATTTCGAATGGTATGGACCAATTCGAAGAGGACAATATAGGTGCTAAAGCAAACGCCTCCTTTAACCTGTTAGAAGAATACAAACGATTAGCATCAAAAGGCACATCTTTAATCAATAAATTTGTAAAAGGTCTTACAATAAGATAAAAATCCTTAATGAAGCAAAAATAAAATTGTGTGCCCTAAAAATGCTCTCATGCCTTTACGTTGCTTAATGGTGGAAGCTTTTAATGATTTATGTTTTAACCTTATCCACTTTAATGCCCTTGCATGATATCTTATGCCCCAAGACCATACCCTTTATGCACTATGAAGTGGCATTTTTCCTAATTAAGAACCAAATATGATTCCTCATACCTTTGGAGAACTCTATCGAAATTTTGCAAGCGATGTTGAAATGAGCCTCTAAAAATTGAAAAGTCATCCATTAACACTTCTATAATATCTTTAATCATATCCGCAAACATCACCATCCTGTACCTTTAAAAAGTAGCTGGTTCATTGTAAAGTCCAAAAGGTGTTCTTCTGTAGGCAAAAGTCTTATAGGGACACGTGAATGTGGTCTTCTCATGGTCTTCCAAGTAAATGAAAATCTTATTGTAGCGCGAGTACCAATCAAAGAAGCAATAAAAAGCATGTCCAGCCATTGTGAGGCCCTAAATTATACTCTAGTTGAAATGTTACATGTTCATGAAAGTACATATGTTACAGGTGTTAAAATTGTGCTATGATTTGAATGTGAATTTCATATGTCTAGAATTTTGGTCTAATGGATTATATTTAGTGATTTTGAATTAATTGATACCATTAGAGAATTGAGGTATTAAAATATATATTTAGACTAGGAAAATTGTCAAGTGGCAAGTCAAGTTGGTACATGGAAAATTAGAATGACTAAGCCTATGAGTTAGTGATGTTTGGTATAGCTAATGCATTGACATTTAACAACATTGGTTGAGTAAAAAGTGGCCTAATTGAATTGTGACATTTGGCTGTCACATATGAAGACATGTAGGTTGCTTTAATGAAGGACAAGTATCACACTTTCATGTGTGACATATCATCATTGCAAACCAAGACACCTTGCATTCAAACAGTTAGGCAAGTGATGAATCATCTTCACCTTTGAAGTTTCTGCAGTTTGCTCTTCTCTATCGAAACCTCTTACTCCCTCACAACTTTTTGAATTTTGTTTGATTTTGGATCATCTTCACTTGGAATCTTTGTAAGTCACTGCATTAAGAAGTAGGTCCTGTTATTTTCTGTGCTATTGTCTTGTTAATGCTGAAATTTGCACCTTGATCTTAGATGTGTGTTGATTGCTTGGAAGGGGGGGAAGAACAAACTCCCTTTGGGTTACCTCCCAGTAGTGCCTTTGTTTATTATTATTGGCTTGACACCATGTTCTCTTCATCATATGATAAAACTTTGATCATAAGGGATTCTTACTTCTATATTCTCCATTTGAAATTCTTCAAGATAAGGCTTGATTCAATAAATACTCACATTTAATGTCTTCTATATTTCAAGCTCTTAATCTTTACTACACCATAAGGATCGACCCAATAAGGAACTAATTGATATGGAAATTGTTTATATCTAGAGAAATAAATAAGCACCTTTTTTACCAAAAATAAAGCTTTTCTTTAAGACATTGAAAGCTTTGGTCTTCTCCTTAGTTAAAACTGCTTCTAATTTATCTGTAAACTTTTTCTCACGATCTTCTCATGACCATCTTGTACTGAAGGGTTAATCATATTAATTTCAAAAATAGAATAGCCATTTTTGGGTGCTTTATGACATTAAAAATATTGAAATGTGTAACTTCCCTATCAAATTCCATCATGAGGGTACCCTCACAAATATCTATCTTAGTTTAGGCTATGTTAAGGAACAACCTCCCTAGTAAGATAGGTACGAGATTATAGGAAGTCTTATCATTCATCTCTATTACATAAAAATAAGTAAGAAACACTATATCATTTACCTGCACCAAAATATCCTCAATCACCCTATGTGGATAAGAGTTAGTATGATTAGCTAATTATGAAATAACACTAATGTTTTCAATGGGCCTAAATTTAAAGAAACATAAATTTAACGAGGCATAACATTAATTGCTGCCCCTAATTCAAAAATAGTCTATTTAATCATAGTGTTGTCGATTTAACAAGGAATGGAAAACATATATGGGTCCTTAATCTTAGGAGGTATTTTCATTTAAAGACCACATAAATAGTTTCACTCATCCTAATCATTTCGTTACCTCTCAACTTTTACTTGTTGGTACACAATTCCCTAAGGAATTTCACATACCTTGGGCACTTGTTTGATCACATCTAACAGTGATATATTCACCTTAACATTTCAAAATTCCTCCCATATCTCCTTATTCTTATCCTCCTTGTTTGACTTTGATAACCTATTAAAGAAAGGTGGAGTGTTAGTCTTCACAGTAACTCAGAATTAAGAATTTACCTTTGAGCTAGATGATATATCCCTTTCTCCTTTAAGCTGCTTCTCAATTTCTTCATCACTAGCCATCCTTTGTATAACTCTCTTAGGATCTTCAAGCTTCCCACCACTCCTTAAGGTGATTACACTAACATTCTCTGTATTTATCTCATGTTGCAATGACAATTTTCCTCCTTTTAAAGTCTAAACGGTTGATAGCCAATGACATCTAGCTTATCTGGTTGTTTAAGCTTTGAATGCTAGACCTTGTCTCCAAAATTTTAGATTTGATCTCTTGGTAAAATTGTTGCATATCATGTTGGAATAGAAAAATGTTCGTTGTAAGAGAATTCTTCCAATGACGTACCTAAGGTAGAGGAGGGGGCATATAGTCTAGGTAGAAATTGCCATGCACCTTGTGATCTATCTGGGAAGCAATTATGTTACTTATTTTCTCCATAACTTATGTTCAGGTGATCTCTTGAACTTGGGTTATAGGTTTGTGAATATCGGTTGTGTTGTTGAGAAAAATTTCCCCTGCAACATTGACATATTCTATGTTTCCATCTTGCAAAGTTGGACACCCATATGTTGGATGGTTCACATTTGCACATAACCTACAAGCTTTCACCTATGCCTGCCTGATAGTAATTTATCTAACCTAAACAATTTTCTATAGATGAATTGTTTACCTCATTTACCCTATAAACATCATTATGGATGCCACATTGTTAAGTGTTTACTGCCATACGCTCGATTAATGTTCTTGCCTCCATGGGAGTCTTTTCACATAGTGCTTCACCATTTGTTGCATCTACCTGTAATGCTCCACCATTTTTTGCTTCTAACAAGCTCCTATAGATAGGTAATAATCCTTTATAAAAACATTTCGTAATGAGTTGTTCTATGATACTATGGTCAGGGCAACTGGCACATAACTTCATAAAGCACTCCTAATACTCGTTATGGCATTCTCTATGATGTTGCTTTATCCTGCAAATTTCTTTCCTTATACTAGTTGTCTTTAATGTTGGAAAGTACTTCTCTAAAAATAACCTCTTTATTTCAATCCATTTGTTCACACTCTTTGCGGGGAAATAAAATAGCCATTCTTTTGTACATCCTTTAGTGAAAATGGAAAGGCTCTCAACATAATATGTTCTTCTGTCATAAAAAATAAAAAGTCTTAAAAAGATATACCACATCAAAGTCCTTGAGATGTTTAAGCATCCTTACCTACAAAACCATGAAAATTGGGCAAAAGATTGATTAAGACAAACTTAAGCTCAAAAGTAACATGTGGATGAAAAATTGGAAAAGTGATGTATAAAGGCCTTTAAGTCAAATCTGGGGCAACTAACTATCTTGGAATTCTTGGATTGGGCATGACTTTCTCAAGTTCATTATCAACAAATATATATACAAAACACCAATTAATATTAAAAATTAAATCACATCACTCCTCTACAATGGTGCCAAAATTCTTGATGCACATCGAACACCCCAAAAAATAAAATCTAACTTGACATAACAAAATTTGTAGTAGTAGTAGAATAAATCAACGTTTAGGATTAAGGGGGTTTGGTTGAATTTGATTAACAAAATAAAGTAAAACTAAACTATTAAAGGTAAATCAAATCAAATAGTATAAAAGTAATAAAATTAACCAATCGTCCATTTCGTGATTCAATCTTAACCTTCACATGAATGAGCACAATTAATCATCATGTTGTTCTTGTACCTCTCTTTGAAATTATTAACCATAGATTAATAATAAGCTTTGTTAACCACAGTTTTGCCTTAAGATGTATCTAATTGAATAAGCTCTTTAATTAGGACTAGTTATTAGACAACTTAGAATAAGCTTTCTAAATTTATTGCAACAACCACATTATATAAAGTCCGTGTAGCCGAACATGTAAGTTCGCGATACACCTTAAAAATGCCCTAACCCTTCAGATTTTTCATTTTGTCTTTTCTGTGTAGCTGACCATCTAGGTCATTGAATCATAGCTTTTCGTAGAATTACACAGTTAGTTACATGAGCGAGTGTCTAATTGTGTAAGTCTACACCAGCTTGTAAGTCTCTGTAAACATGTGTCACTTCAAAATTAAATGGTCAAACATAAAAATTTTGCGCTTTAGCTTTATAACACATTAACACACATACCCTAACATACCAATTATGCACAATCTCATTAGATGCGCAATTTTTCTATGCTAAAACACACCAAAACTAAAAACGTAAATAAATTATATATTAACATTAAATAAAAAATAAAATAACATGGAATTTAAAATAAAACTGAACTAATTCAAAGGTTTCACGTCATGCCACGTTTATGTTTCAGTTTGTTCCCTTGAATTTGAAAAGGTTTCGATGGGCCTCTAAATGTAGAATCCTATACAATATCATGACAACACTCATTAGTTGTAATTATGTGCATAAATTCTACAAAATGATTAAAAATATTAAAAATCCTAAAAATGACCTCTTCATCCCCACCTTTAATGTCAATTTGCCTTTATCAACATCTATTATTGACTTAGTAGTCACCAAAAAGCGTTGTCCTAAGACCAGAGGCACTTTTATATCCTCCTCTATATCAAGAATGACGAAATCCACTAGGAAAATAAAATTATTAACCTTGACATGAACATCTTCTATGACCCTTAGGATATTTTATAGATCTATCAGCTAGTTGTACACTTATCTTAGTAGGTTTAAGTTTCCTTATTCCCAATTTATCAAATAACAAAAAAGGCATCATATTAATATCGACCTTTAGGTCTTCTAAAGCCTTATCTATTTTCAAACTACCAATTTCATAAGGGATGGTAAAAATCCCTAGATTCATAAGCTTCTCTAGTAGTTTATTTATTGGAACTTCCAAGCTCCTTTCACTCAATGTAGAAGTCTCCAACTCATCCTTGCATGATAGTAACTCTTTTGAAATTTCCATATGCTTCAGTAGCTATAAAAGAGCCTCAACAAGGGGTAAGTTAGGCTAGAGTTGATTAAATAATTCAAGGAACTTACTAAACTGTGAATCTATCTGATCTTTCTTCTATTTAATAGGATAAGGGATGACAGGTTGATATTCCTTGACTTTTTTATGAAGACCTTCGTCTTTAGCTATATATTGATTCTTAATGGTCACTGTCTTCTCTTCTCCTTCTTCTTAGAGGAGCTCTTTCTCACTCTGCGGGGTGATTGCCATTACTCATTCTTTAGGATTAGTTTTAGCTATACTAGGAAAACTTTCTTGTGGTCTTTTAGATACTAGATTGACGATCTGTCCTATTTGAGCATCCAAGTTACATATTAAAGCCTCTGTTTATTAATGTTTTGCATCAAAATCTTGAGCAATTATTGGCATCATCTCTTCCAAAATAGCCTTTTTAAATGGAGCTGCTTGCTGTTGAAATCCCAGTGGTGAGTTATTTATTGCTTGGCTTTGATTTCTCCAAGAGAAGTTAGGGTGGTTCCTCCATCCTGGATTGTACATATTACTATATGGATTGTTTTGGGGTCTAGGAGCATTCCCCTAGATAGTCTACATGATCGAGTTGTGCTCTTTGACATGGTTGTCCTGTATGCCCTAGCCCCTTCGCCTCACACTGTATAACTTGACCTTGCAGAGGCATCGTTAATCTATCAATATTTCTGTTCAGTGCTTCCACTTGGTTCTCCAATTGTGCCACTGCATCCACTTCATACACTCCCACGGGCTTATTGATTATGGCTCTAGACAAGCACCACTGCTAATTATTTATAGTTGTGTCCTTAACAAGGTTTTGGGTTGCCTCTAGTGTCTTGTTATTGAACGTACCCCCAATTATTACATAAATAGGCTACCTTGTACTCTAAGTCAATCTATTGTAAAAAGTTTAGATTTTCGTCCAAAAAAGTATACAGTGATGTGGGCATCTTCTTAACATCTCCTTAAAATGCTCCCATGTTTCATATAGTGATTCTAGATCAGCTTAGTAGTAAAAGGGGATGTCATTCCTCAGTTTTACAGTCTTGGCTGGTAGGAAGAACTTTAATAAAAATTTCTTCGCCATTTGTTCCCATGTAGACAATGATAATCATAGCATCGAGTTCAACCATTGTTTGGCGTTTCTCTTTAGTGAAAACGAGAATATTCGTAGTCTAATTACATGTCATTAGCTCGATTAATCTTAAATATATTGTAAATCTCCAAAAAGTTTGAGATGTGCATATTTGGATCTTCATCTGTTAGTCCATTAAATTGGACTAACTATTGTACCATTTAAATGATACTAGCCTTGATCTCAAAATTCTTGGCAGTCTTACGATGCTGGACTTTGCCCCAATCAAGTCTAGTCTAACATAGCCAAACATGGTCCTTAGTTGTCCTACCATGTTGTGCAATTCCTCAGTATCCAATTAACCTCCCAAGTCTTCTATTTGTCTATCTAATTTGAACTCTCTCAGTTGTGTTTTACGAAGATTTCTACATATTATTCTCTCAATTTATAGGTCTTTGTTGTTAAGCTCACAATGTTACTCTGGGTCATAATCTGACCAAGAGTCAAAATTTGTAAAAAAAACAACAAAGAAAAATAACAAGTTAATAAAATAAATAAAATAAAAACAAAAACAAAAACAAAAATAAAACAAGATAAAATAAAAATGGTTAAAATAATAAAATATGGGTCTTCTTAATATTACAATCTCCGGTAGTGGTGTCAAAAACTTGATTGACTCTTTTTAGGTCAATATTTAAAATTTATTGCAAATGCACGACATAGTTATAGCTAGGATAGGCAAGTACGACTTGATCCCATAAAGATTGAAAGTACTAATAATTAACTTTTTCTATTATCTAACCTATGAATAAGATTTTTTATTTTAATTAAAAATTAAACTAAACAAACTAAGAATTAAATAATTTTGAAAGCAAGATAGAGTAAATTACTTAGAAAAATCAATATCAAATAATATTATCTAGTTGATGAATCTTCCTAAGAATAATTAAATATTGACCTTTTATCATGCAATTATATTATTGATTGTTGGACAGTGAAAATTCCTACCATATGTTAATATCATTTTCAAGACTATTAACAACTAATCCATCAATTGATCAAAAAAAATCTTTCTAGTTAAAAGTCCTAGGATTGTTTTATTGATTTTTGAATTCTTCTATTAGGTTGGCCCTAATCTAGAGGATTTAAGTCGGCCAATCTCTAGGTTTGCATGCAACTCCTTTCAATTATGGATGATCTATTCATATAAGAGGATTTCTCAATCTCAATAATATTAAATCAAATCATGGATTAAAATTCTGGACATATTAGAATAAGAATAAAACGCAAAATTGAATTGCAATAAATAAATCAAAATAATTACAATGAATAAAAGATTAAAACATATTGTTATCACAAGCTAGGTTTCATCACACCTAGATACTAAACACATATAGTTACTCGTATAAAAGGAAATCATTAGCAAGCATGCAGAAGAGAAACTAGAAAATAAAGAGTTCATAACTCTAAATCTCATTTTTTCTTCTAATGAATTTTCATGCATGTAGGACCTTGGCCTCTCGGGCCTCGCGTCCACAAGATTTCGACCTCTCGGGCCTCGCGCCCACCTGCTTGTAGATATTGTCTGCTTTGGGCCTTGGCCTCTAGGGCTTCGCACCCTCATGGTTTTGTTTTTCCACAGGACTTCCCAGGAGGTCACTCATCCTGGTACTGCTCTGGCTCTAGCATGTTTAATTTCAAAGTTCTGATAGGATCCGGTGTTTTAGGGCATGAAAAACGTATCTACAAAGGGAAGGTATCCACACCCTTATAAGGGGTGCTTCATTCTCCTTCCTAACCGATGTGGAATCTTACAATCTACCCCCTAGGAGGCCCAGCGTCCTCGCTGGCACAACAGCTCGGGTACTGGCTCTGAGACCTTAAACTTTTCGTAGAAGATTAGAACTATTGAATGAGAAATTTTGGGTGATTAGTCACGAGTAAAGAACAAATGAATGAAAGTTCTTGAACCAAGAAGTTATAGACAAGAATAAAGTAGGGAGTGGAAAAAGTGGATAGATTCATGATTAACTATGGTGTTTTTGGTGGGAAAGAGATTTTGAAATATGAAGAATTAAGGTGAAAGTTAGTAGTAAAATGAAAGCAATAGTTGTGTAGTAAATTGATGAAGAATATGTATATATGTGTATGTTTTGTTATTAGCGCTCATGATTAATCATAGACTATAAATTCTTTATGGTTGATATTGATTGGAAATGAAGTTGAGAATGAGGAGAAAATGAAGTAGTGAAGGTGATCTTTGTATGAGTTGTGTTAAGGACAGATTTAGAAACAAATTGGTTGTTGATCTGAAAAATGTTCACTGAGTATGTTTCAGTCTTTTAGTCATAATTTTTTTCTCTAGTTATCGAAACAAGATGATTCTTGATTTGGATTAAACTAGAAACATATGGCTACATTTCTTATGAAAACATCAAATTTAAATTATGTCTCTAAGAATCTCAAATTTGTCATGAAGTTGAGAATTGGGTGCAGTACATTGGGAGATGAATGTAAAATTTATATTATGAATTCAGGGAAAATTTGGATTGATCTAGATAGATTCAGACAAAGTTATCTTCTAAAAAGTTGTAAGTCTTTCTTTTATCTTTCCAACAGTATATAGTATGAAATTTTTGGACATCTGAGCTGAAAGTTATGGTCCATATAAGGGAAGATGCTCAAGAGTGAAGTTGTATCTTCTAAGTTTTTGCTCCTTCTGTGTTTTTCTTCTTTTGCCTTTTTGCTTCTTCTGTGCTGACATCATCTTCTTCTGTGTTTTGCTCCTTCTGCCTTTTTGCTTCTTCTGTGCTGACGTCATCTTCTTCTGTCTTTTTGCTATCTTCTGTCTTTTTGGCCTATCTTCTGTTCTATTTTTGACCCTTTAGAAGATAGAATTGGTCTTTGAGTTCTTTAGAAAAGTTGTACATCTTGAAGTCTTCTTTTGAACCATATAAAGAACACCTTGATCAGATATCTGTAGGGAAAGTTATAGCAATTTTCCCCATTCATCTGTCTTTTTGCTATCTTCTATCTTTTTGGCCTATCTTCTATTCTATTTTTGACCATTCAAAAGATAGAATTGGTCTTTGAAGTCTTCAGGAAAGTTGTAGATCTTGAAGTCCTATTTTGAACCATACAAAGAACATCTTGATCAAATATCTGTAGGGAAAGTTAAGGCAATTTTCCCAATTTGTCTGTCTTTTTGCTATCTTCTATCTTTTTGGCCTATTTTCTATTCTATTTTTGACCCTTCAGAAGATAGAATTTGTCTTTGAGGTCTTTATGAAAGTTTTAGATCTTGAAGTCCTCTTTCAAACCATATAAAGAAAACCTTGATCAAATATCTGTAAGGAAAGTAATAGCAATTTTCCCCATTCGTCTGTCTTTTTGCTATCTTATGTCTTTTTGGCCTATCTTCTGTTCTATTTTTGACCTTTAGAAGATAAAATTGTCTTTAAGGTCTTCATGAAAGTTGTAGATCTTGAAGTCCTCTTTCAAACCATCCAAAGAACACCTAAATCCAATATCTGTAGAGAAAGTTATGCCAATTGTAAAACATCTTCTATGTTACTGTTCATAAACTTCTTCTGAGTCACTGTTCATCTTTTATCTTCTATTCCTATTTTTGACCCTTTAGAAAATCAAATTTGTCTTCAAGGTCTTCATAAAAGTTGTAGCTCTTGAAGCCATCTTTCTAACCATTCAAAGAACACCTAAATCTGATATCTGTAAAGAAAGTTATACTAATTGTAATACATCTTCTGTGTTACTGTTCATAAACTTCTTCTGGGTCACTGTTCATCTTATATCTTCTGTCCTATTTTTGACCCTTCAGAAGATAGAATTTGTCTTTGAATTCTTCATGAAAGTTGTTGATCTTGAATTCTTATTTCCAAACATATAAAGAACATATTATTCTGATATTAGTAGCGAAAGTTATACAAATTTCCCCAAGACAGGTTCAAAATGATTGAGGACAAAACCAGATTTGATTCTTTGGCCATGACTTCTTCTCTAGACACTCAAATGACTTGATTCTTGAGCCATTGGATTCGTAAGACATTGATCTACATCTCTACCAAAAATAATAGCCATCTGAAATGAAGTAAGAAAGATTGAGTGAAAAATGTGGGACGGGTACAGTGTGTGCACTCTTAAATAATATGAACTGGTGTTATTCGACTGAACAAGCTTCAGTATTTTGATGATTTCTGGATTGGTAGAGCTCCAAATGAGATGATTTCTGATTTGTGGTAAACTAGAGACATGGAGCTACAAATGGTATGAAGAAATTGGAATCTAATTCAGTCTCTAAGATGTTTAAATTTTAGATGGAAGTTGTGCATAGTATACTATTATGGATAAGAGCAATCCAAAAATGTTTGAAGTATATCTTTTGAATCACTGAACCAAATTGAATGATTTTGGAGGCATTAGAAACTTAAGACAATGGAGAACATTTTTCTAGAAGAAAGTGTTATGTAAGAATGTTCAAGGATATTTTTGACAAGACACTTAAACATAAAAGACATAAGGCATAAATGGAAAGGCAAATGGGACTTTTTAGACTCATTAAGGGCATAAAAGGACAAGACCAAAACGTGGACTTATATTTAAGAGAAGGAGAAAACATGAATGAGAGGATTCTAGAGAAGAAAAATGCGTGGGTGAGAAAAGAGATAAGAGAGAGAAACATGAAAAAGAATGAAAGAGAGAAAGAAGAGAAAATAAGCTAGGGTTTTAATTTCCTTAGCCTTCAAGAGAGATTTTGAGGTTGTTCAAGAAGAGAAAAAAATAAAGGAAGAGAAGAGCTTTCTTTTGAGCTAAAGATCCCTTCATTTGGTGAAGAATAAAGGGATCAAGAGAGACAAGAGGAACAAGAGAAGAAGCATTTTGAGCAAGTCAAGTCTTTAAGCAAGGAAATCAAGGTGGGTTACATGTTTATAATAGAGTAAATAAGCCACTAAATGTGTTCTTCGAATCAAGAAAGTTTAATGATTTTAAATTGCATCATAAGTGTTGCATTTAT
>JAOTAX010000002.1:30184633-30200123 GCA_025629825.1 Erythroxylum guanchezii
TCTCTGATACCATTTGTTACGAATAAAAATGAAGGATAGAAGAGAGAAGGGAAGAAGGAGGAAAGGGGAGAGTCGCAAAGAGAGAACAGAGAACTTAGAGAGAGACACACACACACATAAACATTAGCTAATTCATGTCCCTCTCGCGAGAGAAACCGTTACAATTTTTTATACTAGTTACAGCTGTATAACAGCAATCATATTTTTCCGTAACAATAGAATCGACTTCTCTGATACCATTTGTTACGAATAAAAATGAAGGATAAAAGAGAGAAGGGAAGAAAGAGAAAAGGGGAGAATCGCAGAGAGATAACAGAGAACTTAAAGAGAGAGACACACACACAAACATTAGCCAATTTATGTCCCTCTCGCGAGAGAAACCGTTACAATTTTTTATACTAATTACAGCTGTATAACAACAATCATGTTTTTCCGTAACAGGATGAAAATAGAAACATTGGAACTCATTTTGCAAGGGGTTTATTCGTTCCGTAATCTTGTGTGTTGTAAAATGAAGAGCTCGTATCTTGGGCGCTTAGCAATTGTTGAATGCCGCTGAATTGCACTTTTCATTTCACAAAATGTTATAACAAAACAAGAGATACATAAAGAAATTTTATTATTTTTTTTACAGAATAGATGGCGATAACTGAGAACCTTGACTTTATGGCACAAAATTTTCATTTCCCGAAGAAATTGGAGGACATTTTGTCCACCCGTGTAGGTGAGAAAACTAGCTAAATGTTGCCCATCAATCAGATTCTCAGCAGCTAGCCTTCTTTATGAAAAAGGTTAATAAGAGCGTGGTTGACAACTACCATGTGCCAGGAACCAAAGACTCTAGTTTATGTTTTTTCTACATCAGGAACCTTGTATTTTAGCAATCGTGATATTCTAAATTTTCCCCGGATCGGCTCTTGCTAAACATTCCCGTGGTACCCCCAAGTCTTTCTTCAGATCATTAAGTTGTCGCCTCCAAGGGTCATTATGCAACTTGTAGTGTAGAACCTTTTCAATACAACCAAAAAAATGTCACCTTCACCGAATCAAATGCATGCAGGCACTACAGACAGAAAAGAATAAACAACTCCAAGCACCACAGTAGTATCAACACAATCCTGTCCGAATAGGATTCCCAGATCAAGAAGATGCCAATTTAGTGGTGCAATTGTAAGAGAGTTCTATGTGTACGATGTTTTATGCATTCTACCAAAAATAAGACTTAAAAAAAAAGGAAAAAGACTAGCAGACCATAAGAAATAAGTACCACAACATAAAAGTGGCAAAATGCAACTGTATAAATATGTCATGCTTTTATGTCTGCACATAGGAACATATGAAACTGCATGTTATTATTTGAGTTCACGTTCAATAAACACCACAAGTTTCCAACTTTAGGCTAATATGGCACAACTATGAATACATACAACGACATGGATGAGCTTTTAGCATCAACCCATGAATTGCTTTAATTTTGCAACTTATTGATAATTGAAAGTAGAATGTGCATTAGCAATCCATTAGCGTCACTAAATAAATTGCTTTTATTTTCTCCCTCAAAACATGTCAAACATGGTTAGTACTTTTGAATCATTTATAAGTCAGTTCACATCAAATACCTCTAAAGATATCCTCAAATATTATTTAGACAAGACCAACATCTGGCTGATGATTCAAGCCATTTTCAACATTTCCGCCACGGCTTCTTGTCATCACAGTTAAGATGCCTTGAGCTAACAGAACAAAAACCGAAATGTAGAAATGGAACTAATGTAGCTATCCAACTGACCTATTATTTCACCCATACAGATGATTCCGCATGTTACCACAATGACTTCATTTGGGTTCTCATAAATAGCAGATATTGTAATATACTGAGTGCTGGTTGTATAACCCTAACCCAGTATCCTAACCATAGATGGACTTCATTTGGGTTCTCATAAATAGCAGATATTGTAATATACTGAGTGCTGGTTGTATAACCCTAACCCAGTATCCTAACTATAGATGCCAAAAGTACTGTAGTTTTTTATCAGATCATGTTCTCATGCTTAATCTAAGTGACAGTATCCTAACTATAGATGCTAAAAGTACTGAAGTTATTGAAATGATTCTTATCTCTCACACGGACTCTTTCAAGATCCATTCTAGTAAAAGCTTCACATAAAGAGTTTGGGAAATGTTAGCTAGCAAAAGTTGAGAGACTATAATTTGTGTGAGACTTTGTGCGAGACTCCTGTCTATATCATTACCTTCATGATATTTTTAATTGGTTATTTGGTTACAATATCATTTGATAATATTTTGAGTACTCAAAAGAATGCTTTTTGTTTATATTCATCATTTTTGGGTAAACTAGATTCAACTGCCTCCCGAATTTCTATGAAATAAAATTTTGTACCTGAACAAATGTAGCAAAGACGTCATCTTCTGTCAATTGCAATACTTTGAGTGCCCACTCATTCACATGGCCAAGCACAGTTTTTTGTCTTTCCGCTTCAAGCACCATTGAATCACGGTACAAGAATCTTTGCCAAACTTTTCTAACATTCGCCAATCGGAATTCTATTTCTGTCTTGTTAAAGGTCTAGGAGAACACAAGCATCGTGAATCAGTAACTCCAAGGTTTCATGATACTATCGTATAGATTTCAAGGTCATAAAAATTTACCCGAAGAATATTTATCATATTTGGGATATCATCTTCCATGATTCTAACAGCAAAGCTGTCATAGTTGAGCACATTCTCGAAAGGCAAGAAAATTCCATCCTAAGGACAGATAATCAAATGGAATCAATAAGAAAACAAATTAATGATTGTGCCAGTATATCAGACCAGTGAATGTTGAAGAGAAATTGAGAAATCTACTAAATATGCTACAAGGCCATAAATCTTCTTAATAGATGTAATAAGTAATAAATCTTCAAGTGACCTTCATTTCAGAATAGGCCAAAGATTTATATAATTTCATCCTCCTGCAGTTTGAGAACCTCATAAATGTTTAGCATCTTACCTACAGTGCATTTATTGTGCCAAGATTTGTGCAAGGCCATTAGTCAATTGTACTTTTTAAAAGGGAAGCCTATAATAATTTCTTTAGCATTTCAAAATTGCAAAGGTAACATGAAGCATCTGAGGGAAAAATGAGTTGTTAAATTAACTTTGATACTATGTGAATGTAGATTTAAAGGAGAAGGAGAAAGGAGAAGAATGTATACATTGGTTAATGTGGTTCAGTTGTAAAGCCTATGTCAATGGACACAAAAACCACAAGGGTGCCAAGTGTGTTATTTATCAGATAGAAATTATCTATTAATAATAGTAGGGCAGTAAAATATTTTATAATAGAGAAATACACTATTCGAATATAGTACCCAAACTATTTTATTATAGGCTATATACAATATTCCTATAATTGACTACCTAATAATATTCATATAATAAATGTATCATTTTCAACAGAAAAGGAGAGGAAGGGAAAGGGAAAGGAAATAATAGCAAGAGGAAGATAGTGAGAAAGACGGCAGAGAGACAAAAAATAGACTAACGAGGAAGCAAAAATGGAAGTCTCAATCTTAATATATGTTCTGAAATTGGAAACCACAATTTAACCGAAATATGTATTGAATAAAAAGCAACCCTTATCCTACAAAATCTAATGTCTAAATTGGTCATAACAAGAATTCTGTATGTGGTAATAAATTCTAAGAGGTTCCTTGAGACCCCTATGTTAACTTTTCAAAACTTACCCCCTTGGTGTGGCACCAATACCAGTTCTGAAACTTACATGGTAGATCTCAACGTGATGTTTGTTGATGATAGAATATTGTTTTGAGCTATACAAGCCGACAATATAAGATTACTTTCTTTAAATTTTGGATAACATTAAATTATAACAATAAAAATCTGCAAATGGATATACTAAGTGAAAAAGTAACCATGGGTACCTTGTAGCCAATTTTATACCACAAGGAATATTTTGAAAATTAATTCCATAAGGTATCTCAACAAATTTAATCTAAATTCTAATGGCTCGATTTAGAATGGTGGTTTGTATGGCCTACATGGATAAAAGCAAAATACTCATAATGACACAAGATCTAAATGTCGAGGATCTTAATTTAGAGATGAATAATATCATGCTTGCTTTCACAATTTTAAATTATTGCACAATAGAATACCTGAATGACCACAGGTATGCAACCTTGCAAAATGCTATCTTCCATCCGACCACTCCAACCATCTCCAGGCAAAACTCCACAGAAAATAGAACTTGCTAAATCTTCATGATAGTTTTTAGAGCGTAAAGGGGTCACAGTTATGTCTTTTGCATGCTGTTTCCCAAGCTTTCCCTTCTTGTTAGGGCTTGATCCAAATTCTTCAGCAATCCTTTGCCTAATACCCATGCTATACCTTCAAACCCCAGAAGCTAATTCATCAGCAACATTATGTGCAATGACTGAAAAGCTTAGCAACAACTCTGTAATTGTGTGTTCTGTCTGTCCCTATTCAAGTGGACACAAAAGCACATAGACATACAAGCATATGTATATAGAGGAAAAGAGATTCACAAAAATGGATGATAGCATTTTCTCTAAATTTCAAGCGACAGTTTCAAGATTTAACAAAAGGATATTTTTTTTACTTACGAATCTTCTGGTCTCCCATTCTCATATGCTGGACCAAGATTTCCATTGAAGTAGAATAATGTCTTTCGTTGCTCAAGGGGCCTATATAGAAATGGCATACTCATTGAATCTTTACTTGCATCAATTTAAAAATGCATCCAGGGCATCCAGCTGACCAAGGAGGAAGAAATAATTAGGTGATAAGAAACAAAATGTCGCAGAAGAAAGTACCTTGCCCAAAGTTTGGTGTTCAAGGTCAATACATCAGGCCGCTTCCAAGCAGGAAGTACAAGATCTTTATCAGGATCAAAACACGGATGCTTGCCTCTTCTATCAAAAGAAATCTTGTCCCAATTATCAGCCCAGTAGGCTGTTGTGGAGTGGTTGTGCTTTGAATTTGTGTTACCCCAGTGAACCAACATCATACTATTCCATATCTCCTTAGGAGCATAGCAAGCACCTTCATCCCATGAAAAAAACTGCGTTCAGATAAAGTTTGCATCATTAGCATGACATATTGCAAATATTCTGAGGGAAAGCAGTAAAGCATAGAACAACAGCAGAAATTATACAAAGAGCAGAGCTAGAGAAACACAAAAAGAGACAAAGAATCAGAAACTAAAGGAAGCAAAATAGTTAATAGTCAAATCAATATGCTGAAAAATAACATTAAAAAACGTAACTTGGGATGTTTATGGAGACAAAATCCACATGAAAGAAAAAAGACTAGTAGGTTAATAAGCCTAAGGAGCCTTAATAAGGCAATGAAAACTTCCTAAAATTAAACTAGTCAGCTTTATTGCTCATTTCATGATATCAAATAAGACAATTAGAATTCATCCTGCTCATTTTCACCACAAGTATATTGATTGCAAACCATAAACACGTCTTACCCAAATATGGTCTCTTCCAGATGAGCGGTTCCAATAAGTATAATGCTCGACAATGTGGTTATATGCCTTATGGTAGAATTCCAGGGTGAGAGAACTCCTCAAGCCCATATGTTCCTGGCATTTTAGGGTGAGAAGGAAGCACTATATAGAATATTCAAATTTCAGAAGGAAACACGAATAACATGTATAGACATAATACGTATGACCATAGATAAAGACTAAAAAAACTTGAATTTCTATCTCTTTCTTTAAGCTTCATGCTAAGATATATTCCTAAGCATAGACATATATCCTACAGATAGTTATTTTCTCCGTATTATGCAAGAGAAATTGAAATTTCATGAGAGAAAATATGCAGGGGAACCCAAAGGTTTCCAAAGTAGAAAAAGAATGTAAAGACTTTAGACAACCTGAAATTCGATATAAAAATGGTCATCTAAGTTTAAGTAACTATTGTATGTTATCGCGATGGTCATCTTGCAGGTAATCAGCAAGAAGAAGAGAATTTGAGAACATGGAATCCTTTGAACAATGACACAGAGTTGTACGCATTCTTAGTCTCAATTTCTGAATCAATTAGATATGTTGCCTAAAAATCCAACTCATGCAGAGCTTTTTGGCAACTTTTCTCTCAAAATCTTAATTTTCACAGTGGTGATGTTATTGTTTTCCTATTCATCTTTGGATTTTTATTTATGTAAATCTATTTGCCTTTCCTATAGAAGCAGAAGGCTGACAACAACGATGATTTGAAGTGGACTAATCTACTTAACATAACATAGATTATCAATAAAGCAACAGACACAGTAAAATAGCTATTATTGCCCTTTTTCTATTCCTACTTGATTTTCAATGTCAGATAGTGTGGACCAATGGAAATGATCTTTCAGGTGACTTAAGCTTGAAGCAAAACCATTTGTAAATAGAACTTCATATTCATAACTTCAAAAACAAAAGTGATATTGTCCAATATGGGTACTTATAAAGTGTTGATATACTCCACAAAAGTTTTAAATTTTTCCTCATATACTACAAATTAAACAGGTAAGGATTATAATGTAGGATTTTTCTAACCACAAGCATATGAACCAAGAAGGAGCTTTCTAATTCTTTTCATATTTGCCTCCATTGAGAATCAATTGGGAATGCGGTATACAAACCTAAACAGTTCAATAGTCCCAAACGGGCATAATACTACAAAGCCAAAAATGAATTGTTTAGTAATAATGTCTTAAATTTCCTTACAAACTACTTCAAATTTTTAATACCTTTCTGCTGCAATGGGACATCAAAAGTGTCTATATCCAAAGTCCTTATGTCCTCATTAAGTTCTAGAGTTGATAGGATCTAAAGTAGCTTAAGGATGGTTTGGTCTACACCCCAAATGCAGTAAGAACCACCAAAGCCTCCCACTTGAAACTTTTAACACAATAATCTCGAAAAAATCTTAATTGTGTAGGCCGGGAAGGGTTAATTAGAGGACTAGTTAGTAGCCCTGACTTATGTTCCTGATACTATGAACAAAACCTAACTAATTATTCAAACCACATGGTTTTAGGTCTATTTGGAGTTTCTACATTAGTTTAAGATTAAGTGACCGCATACACTACGTTGAGCATTAAGCACAAAGAAGGGAGATTTCAAAATAATATGATGAATTAACCTTCTGACCCAAGGATTTGACAAAAATAACTATTAGTGTAAATAGTAAAAATAGTAATTGAATCATTTTTTGAAACATACCTGACATCTTCAACTTTTGGTTTGAGTGATTTCTTGACTTAGCATTATAATCATTACAATTCAGAGTTCGAAAATGATGCCAAGCTACTGATGGGAAATAGGAATTCATTTACGATTATTTTCTATACTGATCAGTTTCCCCTATGAGAAGTTTCACCAAAAATAGGATTCCTTGTATTTTCTTTTAGTATCACCTTTCCTTCTTTGGAGTTAAATCAAAAAATGTTCTATTTGAACCATGTTAGGTTAGAATTAATTATCTTTTAGTGTATGATGAATGATCTAGAGTTCTTCTCTTAGTAGGATTAGTTGACAGGATTCTTATTTAAGTTTAACGTTTCAGTTTGTGAAGGGAAAGAAGTGATATTTTATGATTTTTCACAGTTTGAGTGAAAGGATACGATAACATTTGAATCATTTTCTGAACCATATCCACATAAAATTTTCATATTCTTGAATAAATTCTACAAAAACTTAGCATATCAATAAGCAGGCATCCAGTTCACAATTCAAAAAGAAACAATCCTGAACAAAGAGTAGTCAATTTTACACATGAAGTTGTGAGTATAGAAAAAAACCAAAGCAATGATTGTAGACAGGAGTTTTGCCAAAAAAGAAAAGAACATTCTACAGCTTCTTTACATATATATTAAAGGGATCCTATCAATTGTAGACAGGAGTTTTGCCAAAAAAGCAAAGAACATTCTACAGCTTCTTTACATATATATTCAAGGGATCCTATCAATAAGAGATTAAAAACCAGCACCAACTAATTTAAAAACATCAAGATTTTACAATATATAGCAAACATTAACAAGGACTGAACTAAATTTGATATTTGGACTTCACTTGTGGAAGGTAAGGAAACTAACAAGGTTATCAAACCAAAGGACATATGACAAGAAAAATAAATTAAAGCCCATCAACAATAAAGACTGACTCTGGGTACAAAACAATTGCACTCTTTAGTCTTAACATCAAACAATCAAAGACAATTATCAAATTGATGATTGGACATACTATTTAACCCTTTATCTTGGTTGAAGCAAAATAAGTACATATAACAAGCTAGAAAAATTCACCTGCATACTTAAATGGGGAGCATCATCTGCACGTGTTATGATGCATGAATCAAGAACAGGAACAAAGAAAAAGTCAGCTTCTTCACCATTTAATGTTCGATGCGCACTAGCTAAAATACTCTCATAGAGTGCCATCTGTAAGTGTGCAAAGAGTTCAAGCCATCAGTTATATGTTTTCCTTACAAAGTGTTGGGCATGGTTCTCAGTTCAAAAAGTACCTGAGAACCATACAACTGATCTGTCCAGAATGTCGCATTATTTTCATCATAGATTCTGTTCACACATTCAAACTTAAAGTGACGACCCTGCATCACCAAATAAAAGGACATGAAAAGCTTAAGCAATGAATTATAATATATTAGTATTTGATTCTATCCTCACCTCTAGGAGCAAGCTATTGAACTCAGGGGGTAAATCATACACGTATATAAGAGGCCTTTTCTTCTTCACTATAGCATTGAAATTAACCAATTTCCCGCTAAGAATGTTATCATCAGGAACATCAAGCTGAGCAGGTCGAAGCCAATTAGGCCACTCTCTCACTGAAGAAGTAACAGATGGAATGCTACAGTCTGTTCCATACCAGCCATTGTTACACTGTAAAACATATGTTAATTGAGTAGATTATTTCTTACAAGAAAAAAGAAAATATTTTATGGAGATTTTGAAGGAAATGATGGTTGATAAAAATTGAATTCAAATGGGAATAGGGTAAAAGGTATTAGTTACAAACTAACTAATCCTTTATGTGATATTCAAGTGTTAAAAGGTATTAGATACAAACTAACTAATCCTTCATGTGATATTCAAGTGTATCTCCCATATATTACAACTAGCACTGCTACATTTGCATTGAGGCATTGCTTCAAAAAGTCCAAGTAATTCCTTTTTCAAAAAGAATTGCCATCCAAAAGTATGCAAGAACTGGAAACCTGTTGAACTGCTGTAAATCAAACAAGAGTGTCTTATCTCAATATTACTAGCAGTGTGTTTGGTTTTCTATAATTTCCTGCCTTCAACTTCAAAAGATTAACAGCAGTATTATTAAGTCTAGAAAATAGATTATTGTATTAAGTATAAGGATATCTTTATCTGTGTCTCACTACCATTCTGTGAACAGTGATGCTCATGATGCCCTTGACATTTGAATACCTGATGGTTAATGATAAAGTTGCAGAATAGCAAATATTAACAGCAGCTGTGAGAACAGTTTCTATGTTCCAAAATTTAAGACACAACATGTGTATTAGAAAGCACTTCAAGCATATAAAAAATATAAATGCATAATTATCTCAAATTCTTAAATGAAAATCTGTAACTATTGGATAACCTCTGAATGAGTTCAGTGCAAAAGCCTGTGCATTTCCCAAATACTATTTCTGTTACAAAAGTCCTTTTAGCCTAATTAAGTGTATTATTAAGTTAAATCGTGTACAATTGCTTTTTCAGTGAACTAAATCACATGAATCTAGTTTAAATGTAAAGGAAGGCAAAATGGTACCTGACAGGATCCACCACGACAAAATCCATGACCAGAGCATTGATTAATACAAACACACTGGACAGGAATTTCACAAAACCTCCCTAAAAGGCAATCATATTTGCAGTCACATTCCTCTTTGAATTTTACCCTGGCAGCATATGCCTCTACAGGGTCCACATTACACCACCCAGCTTTGCTACTGTTTTTTGTGAATATATTTTCAAAGTCAGGTTTTCCCCAGTTAGGAAGTTTTGAGCCACTGGGATCTGAAGGTAACCTGAAATAGATGCTATACATGAGACGATGTAGAAAAAGAATCTCAAACCAAACTTTGGAGCTAATGAACTCACATTAGCTGAAATCCACATGCTTCAGCTACAGGGCGGTTTGGGTACTTTGTGCCTTCCCCACAGAAGCACATTGCTCTAGTTGTATCACAATAAGCAGGGCATATGGAAACCACCCAACGGCCATAAGGTCGCTCTGGCGTTTTAGGGTAGTTGCAGTCCAGGTGCAGTCTTTTAGAACATCCTTTCCCTACTCCATCAACACATGAAATAATGAAGTGAATTTGGGAATTCAACATGCAATGTTCTCTCCCTCAATTGTTGCTTTAACCACCACATATTGGCTAGATAACATAATTATCATTCACAGGGATTAGCAAAATATTTGGGCTGTCAAAGATGTAATATGCTCCCCACATTCCTTTTTAGGGTAAGTTATCACCAAAGCTTGAGATGCTCCTAATCAAATGGTTCGTCAAATGATTACAAGAAACAGCTTTAGTTAAATTGATACTCAGAAGAACATGGTGTTACTTTTTCCAATATTTATTATTAATCAAAGTTAGTAGATAATGCAAAAGTTAACTCTGTCCAGTTAATCCCCCACCAAGGACTATATTTTGTCAACAATCCAATCACTTGTCTAGTAAAAGATTTTACGTTGACCTTGAACTAGTTAGTGTCTTTGCAAAAGCCATGTTATAAGAAAATGAAAGAAACAAATGAGAAAATGTCTTACCACTAAAACCATGAAAGCACCGACATTGCCCCAATTCATGGTTACATACACCCTGACCACTGCAGTCATCATCACAGCTCTGGCTACCAATTATCTGCAAGAGAAAAAAGAAACTTGCAGACAAGTTACAATGGCATGAGCAAAGGAAGCCAGCAGAAAGCAAAAGCTAAATAGAGTTTGAAAAAGTTTATGTGTAAATAGTACTAAACTTAAAAATCAAAAAAGCAAATCAAAATCAACATATTCCTAAAGCAAAAGATATATATTAGTGTCCAAATATTTATAATTATTGCTACCTCATTGATTTTGACCTGTGTAGTGATAGAGTCACAACCAGAGAGCCAGCGCCCAATTGCAGCCTTCCAAGGTGCATTGCGATAAACTACTGCCTTGTGTGAGTCTTCTGGGAACCTGTGATCTAAATCAGTCACTAGTGAATTCCCAGAAACAATTTTGCTCGGGTTATCAGCCGATTCAGTGACACGGACACAAGTATTCTGAACTTGGCAGGCACTGAAGAAATCTAATGAAGGTATCACAGGGAACAAGAATAAATGAACTACAGAAACTAATGCTACTATAGAAACAATTGTAGCTATCAGAGACCATGAGCATTTCCATTTATGAACGAACATCATATTCCAAAAAGGCGTTCAGGGAACTCAGTTATTAGCGATTCTCTAGTTGAACAGATACATATCTTCTTGTCCCTGCAAGATGTATGATGGCACCTAACGTAGGAAATTAAATAATCAGATGGCCATTATATTGATGGAGGAGAGAGATATAAAGCGTTGAAAACAATTTATGCAGAAACACAGATCCTATCAGCCATAGATGTGCTAAAAGGTGAGATTAAAAGTTTCAGAAGACGAGGTGGAAAACAAAAACAAATACTGAGAAGAGAATCAGTTAAAGTGCAATCTGAAAATTTCCCAAAAAGCATATGAACACTTTCCGAATTCCAATCCCAGGACCCTAAACCGCTTGCCTAGGGGAACATTGGATAGAATACAACTCCACCAAACTTTCCCACACCTAACGGTTAAAAATCAAGGGCAACCGCAGACGGAGAAAGAGAGATGAACTGTCAGAAGGAGACCACAGACACAAATTAGTGAATAAATTCAATCCACTATTGACCAGTGAGCTATTAGAACGCAAACTACTGCAAATTCTAAAAGTGTCAATGAGAAGAGAAAATAAACTTACCTTGAATTAGACTATCGATTTTCACCTATTCCAATGAAAATCGATTAAATAACATGAAAGGGATTGAATAATCCAAGAAATGAATACGAGGGATCCAAGAATAAACTGAGATGAGACAAATGGTGAGAGAGTAGTAAATAAGAACTCGCAAGGACGATTCCAGTATGACAGCATGTCGAGGGTGAGCCGTGTCCGCTCATTAAAATATGAAAACGTATGGTTAGGGACAGCGTAAGGTCAATGCAGAAGGCGCCAACGGTCTCGGTGGTAAGTTTTGAAACAGTGGGCCTTGCTTTTGTACGTGCCGTTAAAATTTCTTCCTCTTCATCTTCTGCCTCCTAACGTTTCTAAACTCCAGTTCCCATTTGTCACATGTTGCTGGACCCTTAAGCGGTCTTTTGTGGTTATTTATTTATCCCACTGCTTTCCCTTATCAATATCCCTCCCTTTTATTGGTTTTAGGAATTTATTATTCTTAGTATTTTTCTTTCTTTATAGTGTTATTTTTATTTACTTCCTTTCAGCATTGGTATTGGTAGTAGTTCTTAATATTTTTCTTAGTCTTATTTGGGTATTCGTATCAGGCTTACCTTTTAGTGTTAGTTGGCTATTTATTTATTACTCTATTTCTTTGATTATTATTATTATTCTAATTGTTACCCCTAATTACATTGTATTTCCTTTCATACTCGCTAAGTATTTATTGTCTTTTCTAGTATCTAATTTCTGTGGTATTCCTATTTTTTGGTTATTTTGTGCCCTTCTCCTATTAGCTTCTGAGTTTAAAGTTCAATGTTGATTTCTTGTATTAGTGGTAGCCTCTTTTTCGATTAATAGTAGTTTGGTTCTAGCATTAGAAGTATTATTTCTTTCTTTTAGTAGCAGTATTACCTCCCTTTTCGATTTTAACTTTATCTTCTATGGCAACGAGAAAAGATGGTCTTAGCAAGGCAAAAGGTAATAGCGGATTATGGCCACATCAGGTATATTTCTTTCAATGTATTGCCAATCTTTACTAATTTATTCCTTGTACCCTACATCTTTGTATCATGTCACATATGCATGTGGGTCTACTGGAAACAGCCTCTCTATATTGTAGGAGTAAGGCTGCGTACTATCAAGCCCCCCAAATCTTGCTACAATGCGAAAATTCGAGGTATAATGATGATGATAATGATGATAATGTTAGACCCTTAAGCTGTAACAACGGGATCGTGCGGCTGTTAGCCCAATGTTCGAGACACAAAACAAGACAAAGATTTTTGAGAAAGTAAAGATGAAAAGAATAATGTCAAGTGGTGGCATAAATTGGTGTCCATTGGCAAAAATTTTCAACAAGATACAAGATTCAAATGTGAGATCAAAAGAATACTTGAAATAGACATCGAATGGAAGGTTAGTTGGATCACATGCATGACGGGAATATACAAGAGTCCCAAGGTGACTTAGCAAGTAGATTAAACATGGTGCTAGTTTTGGTAGAATTTCAAATCTTGTACGAGCTGATTTGTCTAAGCTTGGGTTCTTAATAGACTAAAGACTTAGTATGTGTTCAAGTGGACAGACCATGGCTAATGGAGTTAGCACGGGTAAGCATTGGACGGACCAGTGTGCTATTGGCTTGGATGACTCATCATCAACGGATAGAGATGAGGAGATATTGGATGATGTAACGGATAAGATCACAGTGGATGAACATCAGCTCTAAGAGATAAAGATCATGTGAAATGATCATCTGACAATAGAGGAGATCTTCGTAAATATGGATAATCATTCCTAGATAGTATAATTTTTTATCTTGTTATTATGATGTAGCTTATCTTATTAGATATAGTCCTAATTGGACGAAGATGTCATCTATTAGTTAGTATGATGTAATCTGATAAGGATAAGATATGATCAAATTGTGATCTTAGCTAGTAGAATTCTATTACAATTTTAACTTAGTCATCTAAAGATATCTATAAATAATTCATTTGAGTATTACTCTCCTCATGAGAGATGAGTGTGGGAGACACTTAAGGATTGAGAGATTGTTTATTTGTATACTTTGAGGGAAGTAATGAAGATTGACTTTTTAGTTGTATCTCTTTCTTGTATTCTTTTGTTACCATCAATATTTAGTTCTTTCGTAGTTTTTCTTGCAAGGGTGTGAGAGTAAAACATTGCAAGGGTCGTAAGGCGTTCAAGAACAAGTAAGTTGGTCGGCGATCACGAGACAAGGCTAAATCTTGCTTTAACATAAGCTAAGTGAAATTGTCGTGCAAAGGGATTGGCACATCTTGTGGGACAAGTTCGTACTTGAAAGAAAACCTTTGTAACACATGCTATGACTTGCGGTAATTAGATTATATTAGAAGTAGGCTCTTGCTTTTGATCAAATTAAGTGCAAATATAAAATATTATTTATAACATCGCTAAAATAAAATGGAGAATACAATTAATTAACAGGAGAACAGAATAAATTATGAAATGTTAAAATTATGATATTTCTCAACTAATATTTCAACTTTAAGACGCATTTAAATTTTCTTTTTTCCTTATTCTCTTTTGGTCAAACCTAACTTTAACTTACCTTTTTTGGATAATGGTATAGGCGCACTTTCTCTTATCTGTTTGCTCTTGTGATTCTTTTCCTTTTACAAAATGGAACTAGGCTTCATAAATGTTAAATATATTATGTTCTTAACATAATTTTGAGAGTATTTGCTCGTATTTGGATGAGTTATATATGATTTAGTACTTATTATATTTTATTTCTAAGCCTTGTGTTTAGCTACCTAATGAAGAACGAACAAATTTTGATAAGTTAAAAGAAGTTCTAACATGAATTTGGACAAACACGTGTTAAATATAGACCTTATATTTAGAACACAATTTAAGCACGATTTTGTATTTTATCTCGTGTAGGTTATTATTCCTTTGTAATTCTTTTAGTACTTGCCATATGAACAACACACTCTATATCCTTTATACACATTTACCCTAGACGAACTCTTAGATGTGTGATTAAGGAGTTACTAAGCTAACGCAAGTGTAACTTGAGTACGTGTTAATATCGTATATTAGCGATGATTTTTACATATATTAGGATTTTTAACAATTGTTAAGATTACATGCCCAACATTATTTTATGTTGACGTATGTTGGGTGAGACTTTTATAACTTTTTAGGATTTTGTGATAATAAAAAAGAGCTTTTAAAGGAATCAAATTGGGGAAAATCATATATAGTCCATGAGGAGTCAAACTAGAGCATCTTGTAATAAGAAAAGAGCAACATTAGAACCAACCACCGAGGAAACTTGTCAGGTAGTTGGCAGAATTACAAAAGGGTAGTACAGATTCATGAAAATTGGAGATGTTATTTTGAGCATAGAGACTCTTGTGCACTTAATTATGCACATTAGACCCTTGAGTTCTG
>JAOTAX010000002.1:30233188-30259185 GCA_025629825.1 Erythroxylum guanchezii
TTTGATGGAATGAAATGAGGAAAAAGTTGGTTTCAAAAAGATTGTGATTTTTATATTGATGCTTTATTATGATGTCACGTGAAGTGAATGTCGTGATCGAGCGTAGCTCACCCTTATCGTAGGATATGTACCGGAATGATCTGCGGGCGTTCCGGTGTGTACCCTGCAGTAAGGGGGTGCTACACTATAAGCATAAAAAACCCCTATTACAATAATCACTAAAATAATTTCAACTCATTTTTCTCCTTTATCAACAAAATAATGCCTTCTTTCATTAGCTTTATTTGCTCCTCATGTTTCAACATTGTACGTGGTTCAACTGTGTTTCGTTGATCCTCCTTCTTCAATATACCTACCTATTTCTTTAATTTATGAATTACTTCAATAGCTTTATCACTAAATTTGTCATCGTAACACTTAAAAAATCATAACTTCCAACTTGAAAAATATACTTACAGGATATTTAAAGCATCCATAAAATCTTCTTCCTGGGTTATTATCACTCCATAAAATTCTTAATGGGGCTTTAAAACCACAATAACACACCATATAACTATCATTTAAATTTAATGTAGTATTAGTTGAAGACATCCCATCCTTAGCTTTAGGTAGTTGCTACAAAATTATATTGATACTCTTAGTTCTCATATACATTATTACATGATTAACAAGAAATGATTAAAATAAGAAAGTGGACTAGCTCTGCAGTCATTTATCACTTGCCAACAATCATGCCTTGATTTTAAAAAAGGAGTCTTGTAAACTCAAACAAATCCAAAGTTTAGAAAGATAACTATAATTTGAATGCATCATAATACGGATGATAATATAAATGTATTATGAAAATTCCCATTTGCTAAAATGCTACAAAAAGACATTCAAACAATAGGGCTACAAGCATTCAACAGTTTTCCCCTCCCACACTTCTTTCCTTTTGTTGGTGATACCAACTAATCGTGAATTATAAGGGATTATAATGAATTGTATGAACTAGTGCATCTAAAGTAGCATTCATCTCAAGGTATGAATTAGTTCATCAAAACTAAATTTTTGAATGATATTGTATCATGTAGTTCAATACTTTCAGCGATACTCCTTGAGTTATAGAAAAAAAGTACACGATAGGCTACTATGAAAAGACCCCTAACCTAGTGTTAGTGTATAAACTTGAGAAGTTAACAATCTCCTAGGACACAGTAACACCTTACTAACTTTAAACATATAAATATATACTAAAAATGGTAACTGCAATCTAGAAAAAATTTCATGCATCATATGATTCTATTAGTTTCTAAATTGGTAAAAACATCACTTAGTTTGTGCAAATGAGATAGGAATAGAAAATTGTCAAACCATCAACAAGACAATAATGAAACAATAGATAATAAGAATATCTAAGAAGATATCATGTGATATAGCTTTCTAGAAGTGCTCCCTTTTATAAAAAAAATGATGTCATATCTTATTTCCCAAAAATCTGATAGAGGTGTGAGGGAGACGATTGAACTTGCTACTGTAATTTGGCCTACTACTGTTGCAACTGAACTAGCGAAAGAGAGTGCGAGATTTTTGCAAACGTTTGAACAAAGTGTAAGAGAGTTAGGGATTTGGTTTAACAATTGTTTGAAGAATTAGGGACTTTGTAAAGGATAAAACGGTGAGTATTGAAGGAATTTTTGAAGGATAAAACAGTGAAAATTGAAGTTTGGGACCCATTTTCATTTAAATAAAATAATGTCACCTCAATAAGTGTTGGATCCCACTAATGTACAATTGGGTGAAAAAAAAGCCACACTGTATATGACATGGCATTTAATTTTCTGAGGGTAACCTTAAGGACTTGATCCCGAGCCTAAGGTGGCCTGGACTGAGCCTAACCCCAATTTTATTTTATAAAAAAAAAGGAAAATGATGTTTTTTTTAGCAAAAGGACAATGTTTTGCCTTACCCATTGAGCCTAGGGCCAGATAGCCCTAAACCGATCCCCAAGCCTAGGCAACCTAAGTTTGAGCTCGACTAGAGGCCAGGTCAACCCTAGCTTGGCCGAGCTGGGCTCAGGTTGGTCTGCCATCTATAGGTAACCTCGTTAGATTTTTTGTTCTCATAGGCCAATTTTGAACATTTTGTAAACGTTGAGGTTCAAATTGAATAGTCCAAAACATTAAGGTTTAACTCATATTTTGATGTAAACATTAGGATTTAAAGTACACTTGTAGCCTATCCAAATGCCAAACCCAATCACACTACAAGATTTCAAGCCAATTGCATGCTGTAACGTACATTATAAACTCATATAAAAATGAATTCTTTAATAAATTCAAGTTAAGGTGCAAACAAGAATTGTTCAAAAAGTATCACATGGTGCTAAACACTAGGAGTTATGCTATCAAAATAAATTTAAACAAGGCTTTTGATGTTGTTAAATGGAGATTCTTATTTCACATTATAAAAACTTTTACATTTCCTACAAAATTCGTCAAATGGATTGAACAGTGTATCATAACCACTTCTTTTAGCATTCTTATAAATGGTGAACTAATTTAAATACTTAAAGGGACTAAAGGATTGAGGCAAGGGGATTTCTTATTCCTCTACCTCTTTACCTTATACATCAAAACACTAACCAAGCTCATTACAAGGAGAAGAGAATAGGAAGGAAACTCCAACTACTATTTGAATGGTAAAAGGATCAAACTCTTTAACCTTACATTTGTAGTTGACCTCTTATTGTTTAAGAAGACAAAAACTGATTCCGTTAAGATCCTAGTAGACTCTCTCCACACATTCAACATCTCAAGACTAAAGATCAACTACAACAAGAGCAACATGTTTTTATTTACAGGTCCATCTAGCTTGGCTAAATAACTTGCATGGATCACAAGAGTTGAGATGCATTAGTCCATTAAGATACTTTAGTATCCAACCTCTTCCACTAGAACTGCTCTAAGATAATGTCAATCCCTTTTTGATGCTATTCACAAAAAGATTAAGGAATTGGATCAATAAAAACCGTAGCTTTGCAAGAAGATTACACTTAATTATATCAATGTTAAGCAACTTACATGTCTATTGGAGTTCTCACCTCTACTTGCCATTAAAACTGACCAGAGCAATGGAGGGAATATTCAAGAACTTCTTAGGGACAAACAAAGGAAATAACTCAACCAAGGCCGAGATCAAATGGATTGACTTATGCTTTTCAAGGACATCCATTAGCAGTAATTAATCTAATGACTTTTTGCCTCATTTGAATTAGAGATTTGGAATAGGGTAAGAAGTTAAAGAGTAATATGTTTCTAATATGGTAAAAAGTAAGAGCAATATGTTCTATGTGAAAGTAAAACAAAGAGCAACCCTATATAAGAAAAGAGGAAGAAGGAATCGGAGGACACAATAACTTGCTTAAATGATCGATTTTTCAGTGCCCTAGCCAAGTTGAAAGTCAAACGGACTCAATCGGAGCTACTAAGTGGAGCAAGAGCACCAATGCTACGCTATCGTCGGGCATGATTCTGCAGCAAAAATACATCTTGTTACCCGATTATCAAAGGAATCTCGTCTCTAAATCAAGCTCAAAGTCTCTTTCTACTTTTAGAAATGTGATTGCTGCTGATTTTTGAGTCGAAGATCTATCTTTTGATTAGAAATCTATAAAATAGCAATTAAACCAATCTGCCACCACAAACTCGATATTAATTCATTTGTAACCATGAAAAAGGTGTTCATAGAATTCAGAAATGATGAATCACCTTTTGGTTCGGCGAGTTCGATACAATTCTTGAAGGGGAAGGATTTCTAGAAAGCCAAAATCAAAGAGGCAAATTATGAACTTTGGAGATGCAATAAGACCTTAACCAAAACATCATAGGAAATAGGAAAAAGAATATTAATCTTGGTTTTATAATGGACACCCGTAAGGTCATATACAGGAACGAGTCCAAAGGCTGATTTTCTCCAAGTGTTACCTAATGACATTTGCATTAATTTGTAAACTCCATCACCAATTGACTTTGAATTTGCTAGACATTGATCATGAATGCTCATGTTCTACTAATCTTGTTTGTACTCACGTTTTGGCGAATTGGTTCATTAATATTACTTTTATGTTCAAAAAATAGAGGAGAAAGACTAGGGATAACATAAAAGCAAGATTCAATTCAGTTTTACCCGGCTGCAGTAATAATACAACTGATAGCCCTTTCTAACGGCTTCCATTCCATGTAAACCGTAAACTCCACCTTAGTGAACTTGAACTATTACTATTCAGTATACAACCCAGCTCAAAATCAGATATTAAGTGAGACTGTTTTTATATGGCATCTTCCCTTTTGCTCTTATGACAAGGTGCAAATTGTATGGCAACAGCTTATTTCCTTCGTATAGCAATCATGTACTCTTTCCTTTTAGTTTATGAACCTTGTTGCCAAATACAACTTCATTATACTCAGATTGTTCCATCAGAACCACATAGCATAGTATCAAGAAAAGATGAATTTCTTTTCAAATTCATATGCTTTCCAACGCCTTGATTGTTTCACGCCGCCACACTGCAGAATCAGGATCAAATCTCAGCTCCCATGTGGGCCAGTAATGTAGATCCTGTTTCAATGTCAGCACACGAGGTTTCCCATTTAAATGAACAGTCCTTATTCGTACGAACTCCTCATGTCCCAATCCCTATTAATATGCCACCAACAAAAGCAAAACAACAGATGACAAACATTAGATATGATCAACAAGAATTTGCTATCATACATTCACAAAGGTGTAAAATCTTGGAGAAATTAATTTCATATTCAATACCTTTGTACCATCAATGAAGGCATCTAAATCAGGTGTCGGTTTTCCATTAATTTCAACTATCCATTGCAGAGCATACAGACCATATCTATGCGCTGGACTTCCATGACACCACCTGGAAAATTCCAGTCTTATAATGTTTAATAAGCCTATAGACACATCATGAAGAGATGAGGAAACAAGCACGTGAAACAAAAAAGCACATATTTCCACAGAAAGAGAGAGTGACAATATCAACCAGCTGGTCCTGGTCTAGGTTTCAAGTCATTTGTCGTGTAGATTCAACTGAGCAGACATGAAGTACCAAATTGGTAACGCTTATTGGCCTTTTGTAGCTTGCATGGGTATAATGTAGCAAACACAAAATAAAGATAGCTGGGAAGGGCACAAGCGAATAGAAAGAATAATGCTTATCAATATTGGATTGCAAACAAGTACATGGAGAGTAGCATAGATTAAACACGGGGAAATGGAACCTTATAAAAGTAACATGTTAAATCCTAGCTTTGCAGTAAAAAAGTTAGAAGGTAAAAGCAAATGCTAAAGGAAACTCATTATCTGATTCCAGTATTGTATGCGCCTAATTTTACATGAAATAAAATGTTATCACAATTGTTTGCTATAATAAAATGAGAAAATGAGGTTTTCAATAAGAAATAGGGAACATTTACACCGGATCTGATGTTACAATTATCCACCACAACCTCAACCAAGGTAATTATTTCTTCTTGATATATTTTTCTTCATTATCATTATTAGATTACCATAAATGCAGGCCTTCTCGTGTATATATTTCCATTGTACATACTCTTACCATTATTTAGGAACAAACATGAATTATTCTGTAAACTTAAAACATGGTTTCAGAACTAATCCTGTGAGTCAACTAGTTTAGGTCCACCTCGGAGTCAACCTATTTGGTTTCATTGTCCAAAACCTCACTAGTCATCGTATTGGAGCTATTGGAGTCCAGAGCCATCATTTGGAGAAATTAACACCTACCGCTCCTCCTCCACTTCCAACAACCATCTGTGTCTGAGGAAACTACAAATGAACAACCAATGTGGTTAAATGTGCAAGGTCACATCCTGATTCACGTGCTGCTTTGAAGAACTTTAATTCCAGTTTCCTTGATCACCAAGCACGACATAATGTGTCACTGCATCTTCCTCAAAATTAATTCACTCTTAACACATATAGTAAACTGACCCGTTTCTTTATTTTTATCCTATTTGGTGTGCATTCTTTTTTTATTAATGACAATGATATTGTACTCCTGTAGTATAGGAAAAATGGCCATCCGATTCATGAGCCCCCAAATGCTAAACAAAAGAAGTTATCGTATGATATTGCCAAAATAATTTTGCAGATTTACAACTCCATTGATACCGATTTTATGACATATTTCCCCGATTGCTACAAGCTGAACGATCTAGAGTTCATCCTCCAGTTATAAGTTCCCTTACATGGAGGAAACAGAATCGGGGAGTCAAAGGGACAATGATGGTAGAGTTGGTCATCACTATTATAATTTTTGCGGACCAAATAATGGGAGTGGTTACAATCAAAAACATTGACCAATTTGTTAGCAATGTGGTGACTTTAGTTATACACAACGTACATGTTAGACACTTCAAAATAAACCTGGGATCAGTCTCAAATAGTTAACATAACATTGTGACTCATGAGGTGATGTGACCACAACTAACATACTGTGTTTGTCTTGATCAGGAAGATGCTTGCTTTATTTGGCACCAAGCCTTCTAATGTTCACCTCCTATAAGAATTTTCAATCAATCAATTAAAGCCTCCAAACTGTTATCTTCTCGTAATAATCATTGATTCAAATGTCACATACCATAAGATAGATTAATATATCTATCCTCCCTTTCAATCATACAAAACTATCTAGCTAGTGGACTTGTTACTTCTATTGTTCTGCAATAGCTAATCCTACGTCATCCCTCCTGGTATCTTTTGTTCTCTACATACCTAAGTTATCTTTCAAATTTGCTCTTCTAATAAATCACTTAAGCCCTTGATTATTTTCTTAATGATTGAAAAAAAAATCCCACTGCAGTGAATAGGTGGATTTGTTGCTTCATAGTAAGCTTTGTGATACAGACTGGCAAAGATTAGAACTCCTTTTGATAATATTCCACTTGCTATCTGCTTTAGGTAACCAATTCATCAAGGGGGCTGAAGCTCACAGGAGAATCAAACCTCAGGTGACCTTGTTCTTTAAATATCCCCCGATTCATACCTGCCTTCTCTTGCTTCACCTTTAAAAAAATAGCTGTTCCTCCCCATTAAGATGGAATACTGCCAATCCCACCTTCTCTCCTTTAGGCATTCGCTGATTTTTAAAGAATTGTTTACATTTATGGATCCAATTAGCAGATTATCAGTCCCATCATATGAATGAAATTCTAATTTAGAATACCTAGGAATAGTAGTCCGTCAAACTTGCCTAACACTTATTTCCTCCCTTTGGTATCTACAGAAATGGTTGTCGCTCCTTACCTCATGTCCTTATTGTGCCCCTCCAGCTGTGAGTTCAAGAACTTTTTGTTGGACTGCTGGCAGTCCTCCACTATAGACAACCTCTACTCGATATTTCTCATGAACATATCCATTCAACTTGACTAGTCTACAGATTCGTCCATGACATCAAGCTCTGGTACCAAATTAATATGTATGTTTTGCCTAGGATCTAGTTACGGGAAAACTCACAGGGAAATTATCTCTTCCCTAGCTATAATTCTTCCCCTTTCTATGACATATGGTTGCTAATTAGAGAACTCATCCTTGACAAACTTTCTAACTATTTTTTTACGAAAATTTCTGTCTACATTCTTATTCATTGTAATGCCCTTTAATAGGCTAAGTACATAAAGTTCTTAAGAAGTAAATAGAAGACTTACGAAAATAATAAACTTTCTAAATAATATAACTACTACATAAATAAGATAACTACTAAATTATTTCCTAATCAAGTTGATATTCTTATACATTTTCTTTCCTAAGAATGCATCGTGCATATTAGTACTCTAATTAGATTGATTGTCGTTTCATTTGGAAAAAAGTTTCAGCCTCAACTCGATAAATTCTCATGAACATATCTTTCAACATGACAAGTCTACATAATCGTCCATGACGTCAAGCTCTGATAACAAATTAATGTATTTTTGCATAGGATCTAGGCATGGGACAACTCACAAGAAAATTATCTTTTCCCTTGTTAGAATTCTTCCCCTGTCTATGACGTATGGTTGCTATTTAGAAAACTCGTCCTTGGCAAACCTTTTTGTCTAATTATTTTTTACAGAAGATTTAACTACTTTCTTATTCATTGTTAAGCCCTTTAATAGGGTTAGTACATAAAGCTTTTAAGAAGTAAAAGAGAATAAGAATATACTAACTTATTCTCCTACTAAAAATAGACTTGTGAAAAATAATAGACTTCGTAAATAAGATGAGATAACTACTGCAATTACTTCCTAATCAAGTTGATCTTGTCGTATATTTTCATTCCTAAGAATGCATCTTGCGTATTAGTACTCCAATTACACTGATTGTCATTTCATTTGGAAAAAAAAATTCAGCACCTACTCGATATTTGTCATGAACAGATCAATTCGGCTTTACAAGTCTATAGAGTCATCCATGACATCAAGCTCTGATGCCAAATTAATGTGTTTTTTGCATAAGATCTAGTCACAAGACAACTCTCAGGGAAATTATCTTTTCCCTTACCAGAATTCTTCCCCTTTCTAGGACCTATGGTTGCTGATAGAAAACTCGTCCTTGACAAACTTTCTGTCTAACTATATTTTATAAAAAATTCTGACTACTTTCTTATTCATCATAATGCCGTTTAATAGGCTTAGTAAATAAAGTTTTTTAAAAATAAAATAATAAGAATCTGCTAATTTATTCTCCTACTTAAAATAGACTAATGAAAATAATAAACTTTGAAAATAAGATGAATAATACCTAAATAAGGTAACTACTGTAATTACTTCCCAATCAAGTTGATCTTCTTGTATATTTTCTTTCCTAAGAATGCATCTTGCTAATTAGTACTCCAATTATGTCATTTCATTTTTCAAAAAATTCAGCAAAGTTGATTGGTATCAATCATGTAAAAACAAGACATCTTTTGAGTTTCCCGAGATTGATTACATTTGTAACTAGATATGTATATCACGAAATGTTTTACTTCAGCTTGAAAGGAACTGACATTAGTCGTGAATCCTAAAGTCAACGAATATCAATTTTTGATCATTAACCCCAGAATCAGGGCTGTTTCTTAACTAGTATCCGTGAGCATTACAAAGTTTGCACATATGCAGGCGACCCGGTACATATCAACATTTTACAGACTGTTTACATTAGTCAAGGACAAACACAACTCATTCTCTGTGTAAACATGTTTTCCTAATATATCTGAATTCGAATCAAAACCAATACAAAAATGTATATGAAATCTCCTTCTCTAGTCATTTAAGTGGAGGAATGAGTGAACTTTGTGTAGTAAGTGCACGGCGAGATTTCTTTGTTTACAATGGCCATAACTTTGATCATGGACAGCATCTCTCTCACAATTTTAACAGAGCCAATCAGAGGACAAGAAAGCAAGTAGTTGAGTGTTTGAAAATGAAAAGCTTCAAAATACATAACAAGATGTAAGAACTTAGCTATTGTTCTGTAACTGAACAAAGATTTTATGAGTAATCCTACATGTGTTTGACCAATTGGTAAGTTTGATTAGTGGGGATTCCAAGTACAACAGCTTAAAGCCTAGGTATCACTGGTTTTAAAAAAAAACATCATTGCAAGGGTAATAACAATTTTCAAATTGTAGAGCCTTCAATTATACTACAATTAGGAGTGATATCCTGATTCTTGGCTGTATGTCAAACATTTTTACACACTACGGTTCTCTTGAATTTCTAAATATTTCACATTTCAATGAGTTAATATCAAACGAAAACTTCTTTTCATTACATTTCCCCAAACTTTTCTTCATCACCTTTAATGCAATATCACTTGCACAAAGTGAAAAAAGAAAAGGAAAAGTAAGCATAGAACTGGGCTCGAAGTTTTCAATAAGTCAACAAAAATGCAATCATATCATAGTCAGGACTGATAATGTAGCTGTCCTAAACAACCAAAAAATCAATAAGGAAGCAAGTCGAAGAGAAAAGTAAATATCCTCATCAGGTAACAGCCTAGTCCATCAAATCTCAGCATTCCACTACCAAGGTTTATCATTCATTTCATCCCACAACAGAATCTGAAAAGCTTAGTGCTGAAAAATATTTCTTACCTTGCTATATAAACGCCATGACCTTCTTCTGGAAGAAAACCTAGAGCACGCACTGCAGGATGAGGATCTTGAACAACACATCCACACCAATTTACACAACGTGTAGTGCCATTTCCATCTCTAACGTCTGTTCCTATCAGAAGATCAATTTCATTTCCCTGGTAAACCAATAAATCACACTTTGAACCATTGGACCAAAATAACATGAAATCAACAAATGGAGAACACGTGAAATAAATACCAAACATAAAAGAAATGAAAGAAGCAAACCCACTTGATTACCTGCCTGAATATGGTCATATTAAGTTTCCCCTCATCATTATCACTTTTGTCTAAAGCTTGGCAAGCACTCTCAATGTCATGAAAGCAGGTAACAGGTTCTTTATTAACTGCTAAAACCATATCCCCTTGTTCTAATAGATTTTCTGCTTTTGATCCGGCCAGGCAGCCTTTCACACGTAAAACTTGTCGTCTTATTGGATCTTTCTTGACTAGGGCCTAAGATATGACGTCAAAAATTAGCATCCTCATTCATATCAATTGCCTGCCATATTTGAAAACATGTATAGGAATTGCCAAAAAATATTAAATCATGAACATGCTAACAAAATCGATGATGATAACAAAAAGAGCTCATGCAATTCTCTTCAGAAACCATAACCAATCTGACCACTTCATTCCATTGTCATCATAAAAAAGTTTTTCTATTTTGAATTTTTGTACGATTCAAATGTCACCAGCATTTCAAACAAGACTTCCATTAATATCTATTACTTTTTTTACCTCCACACCGAGCATATAAATTCGGTAAAGTTGACATATTCAATGTAAAACATTTCTAGCTCCATCAACACTTCACAGCAAAGTCTAAAATGATCATCACGATCTCCAGTAAATAGGAATAGCAAATATCAACTACAAACATTCCCATAAAAATCAAGTGGGAATTCCTATGAACATAATATTGCATTTAGGTAATGAAACAGTGAAAACTAGACAAGGAAAAGTAAAAGAAGTAATTTCTCCTGTTAGGATTTCAAAAGCAACAAAGATAGTACTATTTAGAGTAACAAAGTACAGAGAGAGCATCAAGAATAAACCAAATTTGGAATGAACTGACGACAAAGAGACAGGCGAAGTGATGTAGAGTATGCAGCATTCAGGAAAGAAGAAAGCATACTTGGACCCAATTGTCACTCAGACCAAAACTCCGTGCCTTAGATAGCAATGTTGGATAAAGCTCAACCTCTAAAATTCTAATGAATGGCATTGACCTTTTGACGCCATTTATGAGAAGAGTTGATCCATTTTCCCCATGTACAATTTTTTCAAGCACCTGGCTGATTGTATAGATGGGGATACCTCTGACGAATTGATGATCTTCAGACGTGTTACAACCAAATTTCAACTGAAATAGAAAACAGAAAACATTAGAATACGTACAAACAAGAGTAGAATACAGATATTACATTAGTAGTTGATACCTGAGTTGAAAAGCTCGCCCAGATAGCTTGAACCCTTCCTTGCTCATCAGTTAGCACACCCGAAAATGTACTTCCAAAATCTGGAATATCTTATAATGAGACAACAAAGAAAGAAACTAATTTTTGGCAACCAAAAGAGAATACTCACCAGTATCAAGCTCAATAACTTCCATATTTGTTGCTCTATAACGAGGACAATCAGCAGAGCCAATATTCAGAGCAGCACAAGGATTTGTTACAATAGATTTTCTAGAAGTTGCTTGCAGACTTCTGCTCAACCCCACAAGATAAACAGAATCCCCGCGACGCAATGCTGGTTCTGTGTCACAAATTAAAAGCACTGGTTCTTAAAAGTGAATATTTCATTATAGAAAGGAAATGGTCCATTATAGTAAAGAAATTCAAACCAAGTCTCAAGAAACTACTCAACCCAAAAGCTTAAGCTAATGGGTGAGGCTCACGTAATATTTTATGACAATATATCACAAAAATTTTGGACAAGCACAACAGATCACAAATGCACTACAAATAAGGGCGATACTTGGGTTGAGTGGCTTCTTGAGACTTGGTTTGAAACAACTCATCTCAAAAGCTTAAACTGGTGAGGCTCAGGAATGAATCATATATACTTTTGGAAACCTAATCATCTTAATCCACTGATAAACTTTTGAAAGATATCCTAAATATTTGCAATTATGTACAATATTTAACTATGTACTATATTTAGATAGTTGAGAGGTTTGTGAGCAGAATTTTAGGAAGTATTATGTCATTCTCAATTAAAAAGATTAACTACCTTTTTGTTTCTAGCTAAACTCTTTAAATACTTGTACATCAATACAGGAAAAGATGTATTCAGCCATTATTTTCATAACTTATTCTCTGTTTTTTATGGTATCAGAGCAGAAAGAAAAATCCTAAGGTCGAATCGTTCTTTTGTTTAAATGTCTGAGGTATCGCCTGGACAAACAAACCTTCTCAATCACCTCTGTTAGAACTTCCAGCCATCCGAAAGCCATCACTTTCCTATTCAAATTACTACAATCAAATTAAATGGTGACAATTTTCTTCGTTGGTCACTATCTTTTTGCCTGTATATCAGAGTGAGAGGCAAGATCAGATATCTCACATGAGATAGAAGCCCAATGTGAAGGATCCAACCTATGCCAATTGGGATGCCGAAACTCAATGGTGATGACGTGGTTGGTCAATTCCATGGCTGAAGAGATAGGTGCAAACTATCTATGTTATTCTAAAGCAAAGGAACTATGGGACAACGTCTCAGAGATGTAAGTTATGAGTTAACCCTACGACTTGGAGATATTAGCGAAGGTGAGAATTCTGTGATAACTTATTTTAATTCTCTTAAAAGGGCTTGGCAAGACCTGAACTTATTCATGATTATGAGTGGAAATCACCTGATGACTGCAATCATTACAAGAAGATAGTGGATGTTGGCCAAATCTTCAAATTTCTTGTAGGTCTGAATATTGAATATGATGAGGTTTGCGCTGAATTATTGGAAGAAAACCTCTGCCTTCAATCAGCGAAGTATTTGTAAAGGTACGAAGAGAAGAGAGTCAGAGATGTGTGATTCTAAGAAAGAAATCTGCAGGTATAACTGGGTCCGTCAAAGGGTCAGCCTTGGTGATTCCAGAGGCTCAAGTCAGCTATAAAACTTCCTAAAATTAGTGTGTAGGAGACACAAGTAATCTACGCTGTGACTATTGTGGAAAATTAGCTACGCTGTGACTATTGTGGAAAGTTACGTCATACCAGAGAAAATTGCTGGAAGTTGGATGGAAAGGCAAAAAAAATCTGGTTAATAAAGCACACATCCAGCCAATGTGACAGAGTCATCTCATTCAGTAAAGAACAATTAGATTATCTTTTCAAACTGAAAAATTCCATTCCATCTTCCAATGTTTCTACCAATTCTGTGGCACAAACAGACACTGATTCTATAGTAATTTCTGTTCTTGGGAAACCAATCCTTGGATCATCGATTCAGGGGCTTCTGGTCACATGACAAACAGTCCTCAATTGTTTGGTTCATATTATCCATGTTCTTCTATTGAAAATATTAAACAGCTAATGGCAGTTTCTCACCTATTGTAGTCAAAGGGAATATTAAAATTTCAACAAAATTTTCTAAAAATCGGCTCTACAAGTTCCAAAACTTGCTTGTCTGCTTTCCATTAGCAAATTGACCAAAGATTCTACCAGCGTTGTTATCTTCTCTCCTTTCACATGTGTTTTCCAGGATCAAAACTCAGTGAAGATGATTGGAGTTGCTAGAGAAATGAAAGGGCTGCACTACCTTGATGAAAATGTTTTTGGGAATAAAACCGCTCATGAATTAGATAGTACTAGTTCAAACTTTGTCTATGATAAAGTCATGTTATGGCATAGGAGATTAGGACATCCTAGTTTTCTATATCTTAAAACATTTATTCCCTAGATTATTCAAAGGAATTGTTTGCCCAAAATTTCATTGTGAAGCTTGTCATTTAAACAAAGATCATCGTGTTTCTTTTCCAATAAAATCTTATTTAGCTTCAAAGCCAGTTTATTTGTTTCATAGAGATGTTTGGGGCCCATCCAAAGTTAAGACACTTTCCAGAAAAAATGGTTTTTTACATTTATTGATGACCACACAAGAGTATGTTGGGCTTATTCGTTGGAAGACAAATTTGAAGTTGAACGAAGGTTTAAAGAGTTTTTGCTTATGATTGAAATCAATTTCAAACAAAAATTGGCAGTTTAAGAACAGATAATGGGATAGAATATTTCAATAAGTATTTAGGAACATTCCTTCTAGAAAAAGGTATCATTCATCAATCCACTTGTCGTGACACACCACAACAAAATGGTATTGCTGAAGGAAAAATAGGCACGTAATTGAAGTTACTCGGCCACTTATGTTTTCAATGAATGTTCCTAAATATCTTTAGGGTAATGCACTCTTAACTGCTTGTTACTTAAATAGAATATCCTCTCGAGTTTTGAAATTTGAAACACCTTTACATGTCTTAAAAAATTCCTTTACTACTTCTAGGATAAAGACTGATCTTCCTTTAAAAGTTTTTGGTTGCACCTGTTACGTGTATGTGCCACATATTCTTAGATCAAAACTAGATGCGAAAGCTGAAAAATGTATTTTCATTGGCTATGCATCTAATAAAAGGGGATAGAAATGTTTTGATCCAGTCACAAAGAAATTTTTCAAAAACATGGATGTAAGCTTCGTTGAAGATCAACCTTATTTCCAAAAAGACTTTCTTCAGAGGGAGAACATAGTAGAAGAAAAAAATTTTTGGGAAACTTTACCTATTCCAGAAACATCTATGCCTTTAGTTGAGAATATGAAAACTAGTGGTAGTACTCTTAATCCTACTTTGCTAGACATTACTTTATCAAAGACAAGGGGAGAACATAATCCTCAACCTAAGCTTCAGGTCTATACCAGAAAGAAGTTTCATAAAGGGACTACAGCTCCAGTTATTTCTTCAGCGAATATTCAATCAACTTTTCCGAATGATGGTTCTACAACTCAGTGTAACCTACCTTCCAACTTTATTCCTCCTCAATCTGTTGGTTTACAAAATTGGACTTCTTCAAATCTTGATCCTACAAAAAGGAACTCGTACATGCACTAAACATCCTATTGCACAATACTTATCATATGAAAAATTGTCAAATACTCGGAGCATTTGTATCTATGATTTCTAGCCTGTTTGTTCCAAGGACTGTTCAAGAAGCATTGGGTGATCCAAATTGGAAATTAGCTGTGATGGAAGAAATGGACGCTCTTAGCAAAAATAATATTTGGGGTATCATTGACCTACCTAAAGACAAAAAGACAGTTAGGTGCAAATGGGTGTTCACAGTAAAGTGTAAAGCTGACAGAAGTGTGGAAAGATACAAAGCACGACTTGTAGCAAAGGGATTTACCTAGACTCCTGGTATTGACCACCAAAAGATTATTGCATTTGTTGCTAAAATTAACTCATCAAAATACTTCTTTATCTTGCAGTTAATCTTGTGTGGTCACTTCATCAATTTGATGTGAAAAACGTATTTTTGAATGGAGATTTTCAAGAAGTGTATATGGAACTGCCACCCAAATTAGAAGAAAAACTTGGAAGAGGCAGTGTGCAAACTGAAAAAGGCTTTATATGGACTAAAGCAATCTCCAAGAGCCAGCGTTTTGGAGATGTTATGAAGAGACATGGATTCTCACAAAGCTAAGCTAATCACAACTTGTTCTACAAACATTCCCTCAACCGGCTATCTTGATAATATATGTAGATGACATAATTATGACTGGGGATGATTTAGATGAGATCAACAACTTGAGGAGGAAACTTGAGGCAGAGTTTGATATCAAGGCATTGGGAAAGATGAAGTATTTCCTTGGAATGAATTTTGCAAGATCAAGGGAGGGAATATGTGTTAACCAACGCAAATATGTACTTGATTTGCTCAAAGAAACAGGAGTTTCAGGATGTAAGGCAACAGATACTCCAACCAAGCCCACGTAAAATCGAAACAGTGGTAACTAGTGAAGTAGTGGACTGGGAGCACTATCAGAGATTAGTTGGGAGAATAATCTATTTGGCGTACACTAGACCTGACATAGCTTTTGCAGTTAGCGTTGTAAGTCGGTTCATGCATTCATCTGGACCTACACATTTTGAAGTTGTGTTCAGAATTTTGAGAAACCTTATAGGGACTCCAAGTAAAGGACTTTTGTTCAAAATAGAGGTCAACTTCAGGAAGAAGCCTATGCTGACGTAGATTGGGTAGGCAATATGAATGATAGAAGACCCGTTGCACTTTTGTAGGGGGAAATCTGGTTAATTACAGAAGTAAAAAACCAAGTGTGGTGGCAGGGAGCATTTCATAACAAGACTGCAATCTCCATAACTCGTAATCTAATTCTACATGAAATTACAAAGCATATAGAAGTGGACAAGCAGTTCATAAAGGAAAAGATAGATGGTGGCATGATATCCTTGTCTTACATATCTACTGCGAACCAAATAGCAGATATACTGACCAAAGGACTTCCTAAGGCACAATATGAGAATTTAGTTACCCAGTTTGCCATGAGCGATATCCACATGCCAGCTTGGGGGGGAGTGTGGAAAGATATCCAAAATATTTGTAATTACGTACAATATTTGACTATGTACTATATTTAGATAGCTGAGAGGTTTGTGAGCAGAATTTTAGGGATTATTATTTCATTCTTAATTAGGAAGATTGACAACCTTTTTTGTTTCCAGTATTGACAACCTTTTTTGTTTCCAGCTGAACTCTTTAAATACTTGTACATCAATACAAGAAAGGATGTCTTCAGCCATTATTTTCATAACTTACTCTCTGTTTTTTATAAGTGCAGAAAAGTGTAGGAAAGCATGATTCTAAAGTTTCAGCTCAAAGCATGCTACTTCATACTTTGAAATACAGCATTCAAGAAAACCCAGAGACTGGGCATACCTGGAAGCAATTCAGCAGCTCGAACCATTTTAGCACCACCAGCTCCTAAAGCTTTGGGATCATATGCGACAAGAGCATAATTATGAACCGGATGGAGAAAAACCACCTAGAGTGGAAAATAGTAATTGATCAAGATGGTATGCAATAGTATGACCATACGAAAAGCATTTATTCACACCTTAAAACTTACCTCTCCAGGAATTTCAATAGGAAAAGCAGCAAAAGACAACATAACATCTGATGCAGATATTGCAACCGTGTTCTTGTCAACAACAACCAACCCCATGTCTTCAGAATGATATATGATCACGCCAGTCCCAAAAAAGTGTTGGGAATGGACACCATCAAGCATAATTGATGGTGGAACATGAACCTATGAGAAAAAATGGTGAATCTCGTTCCTGTAAATACCTCTGAACTAACCTAAGCTCTTAATGGAACAGCTTCACAAATAAAATGCAGCAGAAGAGACACTGTAAACAAAAGCAATGATAATGATAGCCATACAAAACAAGCAGAAGAAGGAAAGACTGAAGACCGAGTATAGGTTCAACATGCAAATCAAGGAAAGTAGTTCTCTTACAGCACATGATTTTATTATATCAGAACAGGTAACCATCACCATAATACATTGAATAAAAAGTTAGAAAACAAAAGAGAAAAACAAATAAAGCCAGGAGGGAGGACACCCATAGTTTCTAACTAATATGTTACTGGCCAATCAACAAGAACCAACAAATATGCACAATGAATGCAGCATGGTCAATGAATAAAGGACTCTGAACAAAAAAGTAAAAAAATCAACAGAACTTGCTGCATCTGTAAAAGGTAGAAACACAAGACAGTAATTATAAGGCTTGAAATCTCATCAGGCTGAATCTAAGGTCTCACATAATTCAACAAACAAAGCCACACATTTAGGATATATGTATATAATTTTGCAACAACATTGATTACATGAACATCACAATACTAACAAAAGAAAATAAACAAGGGACCATCTCAACGAATCAACGCGGGCAACAACAGTAAGAAATAACTTAAAGATAAGGCAGCTACAAACATAAGCAATAAAGTGAACGTAATCATAATCTCAAATACTTTAGATTTACCTCAAGCATCACTAGTGTGGGCTCTATCACACTTTCTGCCGATGAAGCATTGGTTGCAGCTGCTGTTGCTCCTTGATAATCCCTCATAACCTCATTGTCCATCGCACTGATTCCGGAATTCACTCCTCCGGTTTCAAGCAGGGAACAATTAGAAACAGCAATCCCAGTAGTAGCAATATCAGCAACCCGTCGCTTTTTGTTTCCAATATCAGAGTCATCCCTAGGATGTAATTCCTCATAAAGATGTTCACAATTAGTTTCCATGCTAGTAACCCCACCAACAGTCAACTCTAGGTTGGCACCTTGATCATTATGTTTTGTAGGAGTTCCCTTATCAACCGATGAGACAACTTGTCCTAGGTCTTCTTGTCCATTGCTACCAATGCTAGATGTTATATGCATAGAATCAGGCATGAAAGCAGGCTTTGCTATCCACAGCCCAGAGCAGTCATCACGAGTGTATATTTGAGGAGGAGCATACCATTCATGGCGATCAACCATTACAAGGACAGACTATAAACAAATTTAAATCAAATCAACAATATAAATATGAAGTAGAATAACACACGCATACACAAGAAAAGCACAGCATAAACACATAAGGATATATGTCTTTAGACCTGTCCTGTCCATAGGCTGAAGAACATAAGAGACTGAGGTCAATAGTCAAAATGGAGTTAGAACCCAACCAAAAAGGGTACTCAAATGTATAAAATTAATTCTAAGAAATGTAATAAGAAAAATGCATCTATATATAAATAAGTTTTTGTTTAATAAGAAAACAACATTTCTTAGTGTACTTGGAGTATTAGTTCAAAAGCAATGGAACATTAAATTCCTTATGTGCACATGTCAAAACAACACTTCATAAGTGTTACAGATTATAGAGATATGCATTGAAAGGATACAGATTGAAGGCTTGGCCATAGGGATTACATTCTCTTGATTATGGGGATTACATTCCCTAATTAGTATTGATATACTTGTTTATATATATATATGACCCTATTTTGTACATAAGGAAGTGTGCAATACAATACCTTTTCTCCTAAGTTTACATGAATTGTGAATTTAGAAAATTCAAGGTTTTTTAGATATTTACTTCATAATGAATCATACACTAGCCAATTCTCCTAGTTTAAATGGCAATATATTTGCAGACGGCATTCTAGACAGAAGCCTAAATGTCCTAATTAATAGTACACCTTTATACCAAAAAAATTGAAACTTCTCAAATGATGTTTTAAGACCAGAATGTTCAATATATTAGTTGGATTTAATAGATAAAGTTTAAAACACTTTGTATAACATACATCATACTTGTAAAGCTGTAATAAAGCTTGATAATAAATAAGAATTAGTTATAGACTTGGAACAGAATAATAGATTGGAGTTTTAAATCAGTTCCTAACATACAATGGTCATAACGCAATAACAAAATTTATGAAAACCAAGTTGCTTTATCTATGTATAAATTGATGGTAGAGATAAGTTAGGCTAATAGTTTCCTATTTTGAACTTGACAAGATCCTTTTCCGGTCTAAGGTCCAAGGATTGTAGTTATGCTGGGAAGAACAATTAAGAAACCAACAACTCCACATGTAATAGGTCATGCAATCCACATGGTTAAAAGGAACTTAAACCTAGGAAAGAAGCCGAGCTAAGGGGTCTCATTGGCATACTTCAATCAAAACTCAAAATAAAGGATCAGTTGAAGCGTACAAGGTTCAAATGCCCAACCAAAATTTGGCAATTTTTACCAACACACAACTAGATCTTAGGATAATTGGGTTATCAATGATACTGGAACCTTTTGGCAATCAATCACGAGAAAATTAAGTTTGACATGTAGGCCCACATCCTTGTGCAATGCATGGGTCATGAGTCAGAATATTTCGATAGTAGAGTCATGAATCAGTAGCTGACAGCTTTTTGATTCTTGGATTTTCTCAACGTTGTCCCTTTTTGCCCTTTTCTTTTATCCTGGAAGTTTTCATAGCTCAAGGGATAAATCCACACTAGGTCCTAAAATCCCAACGGTAATATGTTGCTCTTCCATGACAATCAACTAAGAATTGCAATTCATGAAAATTCAGTCAAAAGGAAACAAATCCAATATGGCATGACGAGTAAAAGTAGACTCACAGCTCAAGCAAACAAACATCATTTAAACAACTAATGCAAAGAAAAAGGAAAAAAAAAAAACGAAATGCACCTTTCTTCGATGACGATCCATGTAGCTTATATATTCTAGTGGTACTCCAGTTCCTCTAGGCAGCCTAGATAGAACTGAAATAAGATCATTGAGATGTGATATTTCCTGACCAGAAAATTTCTTAATGATTGCATGGCGCGGAACTCCAGCTCTAAAGAGCATATACCTGCAGTAGTTAAATTTACAAGTTCCAACACGAATAACCATTAGTAATTAGACAAAAAAAAACATAAAAGATTCAATTGCAAATGAATTTATTTTAATAATGATAAGAACAAAATAATTCAAACACTTTGGTCAAATTCCTCAAAGGGAAGCATATGGAAACCATCATAGAGCAGGCTTGACATAGAGAATAGGAGAAAAATAAATTAAAACAAAAAACAATAAAAGTAATACATTAGGGAGCACAAGCGGGGGAACAATTAAAGAGAACTTAATTTAGTCAGATTGCAAGACCCCATGTAGGTATCACAACAAGAGGCAATTCGATTGAAGAAGCAAAATTTGGAGAATTAAAATAAAAAAGACTTACCCAGGTTCTGCAACATAAACCAAACCGCAATGGAAGCGAAAATTTCTGGCCTGTTTCAATCAGACGTTAAAAAGGTCTTTGAGATTTTGGCAATGGTGAATTGTGGGGCCTATAGAAATGCAGCAACAGGTAACAAAGAATGTAAATATCATTAAATTCTGGTTAGTGATAGCATGTAATTCGATGACAATTTGACCATAATGAAGAATGAGTACATATTAGGTATTAAAATGTTAATGTTTACTATGTACTTTCGTATAATAGTCGAAGGTCCTTTTCCTTGACAGTTAGCTTTTGTCAATTTTATGTATTAGTCAATTTTCTTAACAAAGGATAAATTAATAAGTGATATTTTTAAATTTTCTCACTTAGGTTAGGAATAATTAGTACATTCAGTTCATGAAAAAAAGAAGGAAGTGAAAAGAAAGTAAAAAAAAGGAATTTCAGCTTATTGATGAAATGCTTCTCTCTAAGAACAGTTCTTAGAATTAGAAGTAACTCTTAACCTTTTATATTTCTAGGAACTTATTCATGAAAGACAATACTTTAATTTGTTCTAAATGATTCAAGTAATTCTTTGTTTCATATTATAACATCATAAAGCGTGATTTTACACATAATCATTTGTTTTATTTCTTCAATACAGAAGTCTGGAAGCATAAAAAACAAAAGAAAAGAGAGTAACTTATAACTGAGAACTTTGTTGTGGCCCTTTTAATTGTGAGAATTGCAAGTCGGGAAGGCAATTAACATATCAACCGAAGCTAATGCATTGGTACTAGAATCATATATTAATATATCAAATATTTCATAACATCAATATGTGAAATTTGTGAGTTATAGCTCACTATCCACCAGTTAAGAGCCTCCTAAACATGGACTACGTATAATTTGTTTGCTAAGTATTTTGAGCATATAAGTTATGACAAGAAAATAGACTAATAAAAATAAAAAAGTACAATCTAACTAACCTGTTGGTAAGACAAAGGATGTATCACCGCACCACTGACTTCTAAAAAGTGATCAGGGGTTATGGAATGTAAATCCTGAACCTGAGGAATGAATATAAAACATTAATGAAAAGAGACTAATAGAAAAGCTAAATTTTCAAGTACTGAGATGGAAAGTCCAATAATAACTTCATACAATGACCCATCACAAAGAAAATTCTAAGAGTATTTTGGGAACAAATGAGTTCAAAGACATTTTATGGAATTTTTTAGAGGCATCGCAAATCCTTTATTAGAGATGCTTATATAGCATTAAGTATGTAGAGCTAGTTATATGTTTTAATAATCAACTTCTAATTTGTTTGTTGTCCAAGTTTTAAGGTGTATTCTGTATATATATGTCAACTCTTCCCTCTTAAATTCTTCATTTAAAAAAAAATCAGAGATCTTTGCCGATTTGTATATTAGCTACATACAGTCTGTAGGAAAGCAAATTTCTAGATATCCCAAATATCCTAGAAACTTAAGAGATTGTTTCTTATCCTGCTATTGTTCCTAATATCTTTGGGGCTTGTTGGTTTGCATTAATTGATGATTATACTTGGGGCTTTTCATACTCAAACTAAAATATGATGTTAGCACTGTTGTTCCTATTTTTCATTCCATGATTCAAAATTTGATGATATTATAGAAATAATTAACTAATTCTATAGAGACAATTAGTTGATTCTCTAGAGATAATTAGTTGATATTTTATAAATTAGTGGCTAAATTAATGGGATTTTATTTCTTAGAGAATAAATAAATTCTCCTCGATTTAAGGAAGTGATTAGGTCTGTATTGTCCTATACATTCCCTGTAATATTCACAAAAAATCAAGGAAGAAATACTTTTCCCTCTTTCTTCACAGTATCAGTGCCACGACTCTTTCACAATATTTTTTTCTTTCTTCGTTCAAATCAATCCTAAACGTACTACTGTTTATCAATGACCAGCAACAGAGAAACTCCTCATCCTCTGACGATGATTTCATCAGTTCAAGTGTGACTAGTCCTAGTGTTATGACAGGAAACGTACAACGTAACTGTGATCTTCATTGCTAAAACTTGCCCTTTCAATTGATAAATCAAAGGTTGAACAACCAAAATACCTAGAATGGTTGCACACAATAAATTTGGCCATTGATGGTCGAGGAAAACTCAACTATTTGACTAGATAAATAACATGATCAACTTTGGATGATCCAAATATGGCAATATGGAGGTTCGAGAATTCTTTGATCACAGCTTCGTTGATTAATTCCATGGAACCTGCAATCAGAAAACCCCATATGTTTCTGCCAACAACAAAAGATGTATGGGATGCGATTCAAGAGATTTATTCAAATATTGAAAATTGTTGACCAAAGATTATTAGCATTGATTGTTGACCAGAGATTATTAGCATTGATATTGTTAGTATTGATATTGTTATAATTACACCTATAATCTCTCCTATAATTAAGAGATTTCATAGAGTTAATTGCTAGATTACTTCCTAAATAGTCCTAGGAATTTTGTATATAAACCCTTGTTCCTATGCACACAATAGCATGTAATAAAAAATTATCTTCAACTTTCAACATGGTATCAGAGCCGTATCTAATTTAAGGGCTGTTTGTTTCCCGATTGTTCGTTCCAAATAGGAAAGAACACTGGCTGAGTGTGCACTGGCCCAAAAAGCAACATGTTTTTCTTCTCACCACCTACCTAGATTGCTTCAGCTATGACCAACGACTTCCACTGTGAAAGACCCGACATCAACTGCACCACCACAGTCTCTCTGTCGTCGCCGCGCATGGGCACCACGCGCCAACCTCCGGCCAGTGTTTCGCCTCAGTTCTTTCTCCACCAGGGTCGTCGGCGTCTTGCGTCTCCTCCGATGATGTCAGACGTACCTCTTACTTTCTGCCAGTGCCCTTGCTTCCTTGCCTCTCCTCGGTCTATTTTTGTTTCTGGGTCTATCTGGTTTTTTTTTTTTCTTTCTAACCATACACCAGAAGCACTCTATTGGCATATTTTTTGTTAGTTGTCATGAGTAATACTAAAGAGGATGGAGGGAAAGAAGGTAATTCTATCGAGTTCTAATAATCCTTCACTTCAAATCAGTCCCGTAAAACTTGATGGAACTAATTATCTTACTTGGTCAAGATCCTGTTTGTTGTTCATCAAAGCTAAAGGATTATAGGGTTACATTAATGATGACAGTAAGAGACTCGACGTCAATAATTTTGATTATAATCAGTGGGAGTCCAAGAATTCTCTCGTCATGTCTTGGCTCATCAATTCAATGAAGCTGGAGATTGCTCGAACATACTTGCTACTTGACACAGTGGCAAAGATATGGAAAGCTGCTTCTCTGACCTATTCTCAAATAGGTAATAAAGCTCAAATTTTTTATCTTCGTAATAAACTGCACAACACGAAGCAAGAAGATATGACTGTATCACAGTATTTTGTGGAGTTATGTGGGTTGTCGCAGGAATTAGACTATTATCAAGACTTTCAAGCAGAATGCTCAAAAGACGCAGCTAGATTCCAGAAAATGATAGAAGAAGAACTAGTATTTGATCTTTTAGCGGGTCTTAACCCAAACTATGATCATATACGAGGTATAATACTTGGAAAAGATCCTTTCCCTTCCGTTCAGCTCGCACATTCTCTAGTTCAGCAAGCAGAAAATAGGCGAAATGTTATGCTAAATACACCTATTATTGAAAAAGCAGCATTAGTAGCAAGTTCTACTGAAAAGCTGAAACCTACAAATACCTCATCTAATAATGATCACTTATACTGTGATTATTGTGGAAAATCAAGACATACCCAAGAAACTTGCTGGAAATGGCATGGAAGGCCTAATCAGAGTTGTGGAAAACGAGGCAGCTCAGTGGTAAGGAGTCAGGCCCACTTGGATGATGGAAATGAAGTGTCTAAAACATCGTTAGCCGGAGGATTATCCAATGAGGAACTTCAGGCCTTAAGACAGCTTCTCTCAAAAACAAACTCTGCTTCCACAGTTGATGCATCAAACCTTGCCAAATCAGGTATTACGTACTACAATTCTAAAGATCTTGGATTATAGACTCTGGAGCTAACAGACATATGATAGGCTCTCAAAAGAAATTGTTAACATACTATCATGGAAACAATAAGGATAATGTTAGAATAGCAGATGAGTCTTTTACTTCTGTATCTGGTATAGGTTTTGTTAACTGTACTCCCAATATTACCATATCCTCAGTACTTCACGTACCCTATTTTTCTATTAATCTTCTCTCTGTCAGCTCTATCACTAAGGACCTTAATTGCAAAGTTGAATTTTTTCCTGACTATTGTGTTCTTCAGGACCTTCACACAAGGCAGAGGATTGGAACTGGTATACTGCAGGATGGCTTATATGTCTTGGAAAAAGGGGGCCTGACAGCTGCACATCAAGCGTTTTTTGGAAACGATGTGATTAATAAGGAAACTCTACACTGGCATAGGCGGTCAGGACATCCCTCTTTTTTTGTTCTAGCAAAACTTTATCCAAACTTGTTTAAAAGAACTTCTTTTAATCAAGGGATTTCTGCCATAGACTTCTAGATATAGTTTAGTTCATATTGATACCTATTTTCCTGCTGCTTAAGTTGTGTATATATATGTATCCATGTATATTAAATACAAGACAAGTTTTTCTCGAAAATCTTAACATGGTATCAGAGCCCTAAGGTTTTTTGAAAGTATTCTTTGTTATTCTCGGTACATCCTTCATTGTTGCCTTAGTCAGTCTTCATTGCTGTTCATTCTTGTCAAATTTCTCAATCCTTATAACTATTATTTTACCCAATCTTTCCCTTCTTTTACCATGGCAAATTCTAGAACTTCTCAAACCACTATTGCCATCCCAGATGAATTTGTCTCTGTCCAGAAAATTGGGGAACTACAAAATGTTCGTGCCTCCAACAGACTCAATGGCAAGAATTACCTCAAGTGGTCACTCCTTGTTCGCACCTATCTCAAAGGGAAAGGGCAGCTTGATCACCT
>JAOTAX010000002.1:30259285-30275198 GCA_025629825.1 Erythroxylum guanchezii
AGATGTTCTAACCAAAGGGCTAAATGCTTCAAGATTTCATGATCTTATATGCAAGCTGGGAATGGAAGACATCTATTCCCCAGCTTGAGGGGGAGTGTTGAAGAACAGAGATTTAGATAAGATCAATCTTATGGGATATGATTATTAGAAACAGAAATCCCTATAATCAAGGGATTTCTGCTATAGACTTCTAGATATAGTTTAGTTCATATTGATACCTACTTTCCTGCTGCTTAAGTTGTATATATATATGTATCAGTGTATATTAAATACAAGATAAGTTTTTCTTGGAAATCTTAACACTTACAAGAACTTGAGTGCAACACTCAAGCTCTCCTCCAAGAGAGAGAAATCAAGTTTTTGAATTCTTAGCCTCACTACAGAACATGATTGTATTTGAGTTCATGTTCTTGGAAAAGAAACTCTCACATCACTTCATGAAACTCCCTCAACTATTTAATGTAGGAAAGTTGTCTAGCTTTGAGGTTGGAGGATGATCCGAACACTATTATCGAATTAGAACTACAAGTTCAAGCAACACTTACCAAATAAAAACATTCTAAAGCAAGTATTTCTGATTTGGATGTTTTTCCCAACCCATGTTAATAAAAAAATAAAGATCATTTTGTATGCATTTCAAATTAATAAAAGTTAACAAATGGCGGCCAAATACAGTTGCACATCATTGCAATTATTTATTGTAATATTTCTTCAAATAACATACGTGAGACTCATAATTTCAAAGGCTTTGATTTGTTTGCACATACCAAACTTAAGTGTAAAAAAAAGATGATCTCAATTTATATATGACACCCTTAAGACCAATGTATACCAATCTTAGTCACAAACAAAGCATATAAGTTACCTTTTGAGACACTAATTTTTAAACCTATTTGATAGTTCTTAGCCACTGCATCTTTCTTTTTTTTTTTCATGCACAATGAAAAAGCTAATCAAAATTAACTTACTGTTGTTACCATTTATTGTCCACAACATTTGTATAAGGCATATCATCAAACTAGCAGTGGTTATGATACCATAATAAAATAGGCCTAACTCCTCAAGGTGCACGTTAAAGAGAGATGGTTGCCTAAGTCTTATAAGCCTTATTAGGATATTACTCTAAGTTGATGTAGAATATAATAATGATTAATTAAGAGCAGCTCCTCTATTTTTATGCATGCAAGATAGACAATTGAAAACAACATATAACAATGCCTCAATATACTCCCAGTATTAAAAAGCACTCTAAATCTATGCAGTTTACAATCTACACACTTAAGTTTCACACTAAAATGGGGAAAGAATAAATAGTCAAGGGTTTTCATATAAGCTTACAAGATTTCATACTTATAAATTCTCTTCTTTCTAATTAGAATATTATTTCATCCACTTTAAGTCTCACCCAAAAGTTTAAGTTTCTTTCACTGACGGTTTGCTAGCATCTCCAAATGAAGATATCTTACCAAATAATTGTGATGCATACAATCTAATAAGTATAACTATTAGGCATAGGTCTCACCATCAAGTTTAATGTGATCGATTTCCCACCCCTTTCAATCTCCAACTCAATCTTTTGGCCAACACCATCATCAAGTATAGTCTCTAACTTGAGAAATTGAGTTATTACCTGCAACATGAACACAGTGAACAGAGATAACAAATAAGTAAAGATAACAAGTGCAAAATACATTAAAGAAGCTACCACTTAATAAAGAAAGAAACACAAAGGACATCTAATGGAGATGCTAATTCATGGTTTCGATACTTTGTGTCATTTGCATTAGTAATCTAATTAGCTTTGTCAAATAAAGGATAAGATTAAGAACTATAGTATTGATACAAGCAGTATTATGACTTTTTGAGAAGATCATATTTTGTGATAAAATATTACCCGACTATCTCAAGTTTTTGAACCTCAATCACTTTGAGTCTTCTTCTCCCTGTTCTCCCCATAAATACATTTTCTCCCATCCCATTAAACGTTGTCTATGTTCTTAATATTATCAAATATTGAGTGAGAAAAGAGTAGAGAGACCACCAGTTTCTGCTCATAGAAAAGCAAAATAGGGAATAGAGTAGCTTATGCAAAAAAGGCGACAATAAGATGTCTTATCATTAAAAACATTTTAGCCATCAAATTATAATAAGACTAGGGCTAGTTGTTCAAAAAAGTACACATTAATTAAATCATATACTAATACTATTATTCCAAAAAAGAACACCTATAATAAAAGACAAACACTAATATTTTTAAGAATCACATCTAAACTAATCTAATATAGAATATTAAATAATACTGCTATTTTGGATATTGTTGAGAGTAAGGGTATTCTAATCAATTTTGTCATTATGTAACACATGTATATAATAGAAACAGAGACAAGTCAAGAATGAAAATGACTCTTTAACTATTTCATTATGCTCATTAGTGTATATATACATACATGTTCACTAAGATAAATAGAAAAGAAATCTATACTCTCCTAAGTTAGTATTGTTAGAGCTGTGTGTAAATGACTACAATCTACAATTATAATTGAAACAAGTTGCTAAATAATAGAAAATCACAATCTCTCTTAGTATGTGATTTCTTAGTTGACTTTCCAACGCCCTTCCTCAAGCTAGTAAATAGATATCTACCATTCTCAAGTCACCAATTAATGATCAAACCTTAATTTAGCCATTTCCTCAGTAAATATCACCGTTCCTTGGGCTAGTACATAGATATCTACCATTCTCTAATCACCAATTAATGATCAAACCTTGATTTAGCCATTGCCTTGGTAAATATATCAGCTTCTTGTGTTATTGTAGGTAAATGAGTGAGCTTTATCCGCCCATCTTCAATTTCTCTTTTTAGGAAACTTAAATCAATTCTGACAATCTTTAAACAATCATGTTGTATAGGATTATTGACAATGCTAATAGTTAACTTGCCATCACTATACAGCATTGTAGGATATGCAAGTGGTGTTTGTATATCTTCCATCAGTCTTCCAGCCAAATGTTCACAAATTATTGAGGTAATTGCTCTAAACTCTGTTCCACAACTAATAAGTGCAGCTACTTCTAGGGTCGAGCCAATAGCAATTTTTTTTGTACCTTTGATAATACTTCTGCCAGTCCTTGGATACTAAACTCTTGAGCTATTGTTCATATCATCGATAACTATTCCCTTTATACTTAGTTTGATATCGCAATGTCACTATTTCTGACATTCTACCACATTAGTTTGTGGCATCGGAATAGCCTCTCCCATACACACTTTACATTTGCCTTTTGATTTGTTTGTCTGACATTGTTCCTTTAGGCTTATTTACATTAATCAATAATTCGTTCTTCAATTGTTCTATGACTTCTCTTCGTCTTTTACTTGCATGTAGGATCTGAAGACTAAGAAGATGATTGGCATTGGTTAAGAACAACAAGAGCTATATTAATTATCTAGACATAACCTCCACCACATGCCTATAAGATTCTATTTTCACTCTCTTGCCTTTTATTTGAATAAGTTGTTTTTTATAAGTCTTTCACATGTACAGTGAAATTATGAAGATTGACTTGTCCTTTTGTTTTTCTATACCAAAAAAAAAATCCTTTCTATAATTTAACTTGATTAATTTTTGGGACAATGAGCTTAAAGTATATAGAAGAAATAAAAAGGAAAAATTAGTCGACTATAAGCCTTAATTTGGGGGGATGAGAATTGGGAATTGATTTTTTGAGAAAGGATTGGGAATTGAGTTGATAACAAAGATAAGGGCTAAAATCTAGAATATGTTAGGATTCCTTATTAGATAAGAAGTAGTAGTGAGTTAAATATGTTATTCTATTTTAGATATGTTATCCTAGTTGTTTAGGACTTAGATTTATAGAATTTTTATTAGAATAGGATGTAAATATGTTGGGAACTCTTTCCCACTAGAATAAAGGTTCTAATAACTTCTCTATAATTATGTGTATACTCAGCCCTTCAAGAACAACAATCTGTAATTTGTCTACAAATTTGAATTTTCAACTAGAAAGTGTGATGCTTTCTCCTAAAAGTGATTCTTAGACCCTAGGAGTGATTCCTAGTTTCCTACCCTCCATTAGTTGTGTTCCTTATAAAATTCCAGTAAATCTAACCTAAATTTCAGACATATTAAACCCTCAAATTCTAAGCCTAAATTTCCAACAATAAAACCTTTAAAAAAATTAACTATACCAAAATTATGCTCTATATCCACTACAAGAGACTAGAAAGTAAAGCTCTAAGCTTATAAACACTTGTGCTGTGTGAACCTCAATGTAAAATTTATACCTAATAAGGGGAGTCTTTCTCTAATCCATTGAGATATCTCACATTAATAGGCAAAAATCTTATACCTTACTAACAGAAAACATATCATCAAATTTCATGTGAAAGATAAGTCAACTCAACATTAACATTTGTATCGAATATTAGGAGATATATCAAGCAAGCTCCTAGATAAGGCCTTTTGTATCGTAACCATAGACATCTTGATATAATGGGATAAGCAGATGCAGATTATGCTAGCTCACAAGTTCATAGACACTACAAAAGTTATTGCATATTTGTAAAGAGAAATTTCATAAGACAAAGGTAGTCGCTCGGTTAGTGCAAAAGTTATAGTATAAAGCTAAGTTTGGTGCCACATTAAGTTGCAAAAGTTAGGGAAGATAATTTCCAAAGATTTAAATAAAAAATTTACAATCTGAATAGATCAGTTAGCTAATCTCTTTATTAAATACTTAAGTAGTTTGAAATTTTAATATCTTTGTACCCAGCCATTGATAGTATACATACCAACTTGAGGTGCAAGTATTAAGAATAAGGTTATTATAGTCAATCTTATAATTATGTGATATTTATATATAATAATATACTAATGGTAAATTAGGGTAAACAACCCATTCACACTTTTTACAAGACTCTTAGGTATATATAATAATAATAATACTAACAGATCTTCAACCCTAACAAGAAAATCTAAAAGCAGAATTATGCTTAGTAGAGAATAAACCAAGCAATAAGAATTTGTAAAAGGTAAAAGGTGATAATAACCACAAAACAGAAATTGCTAAAAACTTTGCAACCTACTTCTCCATTCACTCGAACAAGCACATCACCAGGCTCCAAGTATGTGTGAGCTGGGCCACCTGGCGCCTGAAACATTGCAGGGATGTATTTGTAGCTTCCTTACAATTCATTGCACAAACAACTTAATGCTTAAATAACCAATGTCCTTACCATAGAGTCTACAACAAGCATTCCAGTTTCACCTGGGGGAGAAGCATGTCGTACTACCTATCAATTAATAATATAGTGAGCCATAAATGAAGCAGTACTTCCCAAAGCATACCCACCATAAATAGAGAACTGGTCACCTGCTCTGTTTCACTTTGAAGACCAAGTCGACGTGTCTCATCAAATCCTTTGTGGAGAAATGTAACCTAATCATTAGAACCTCATGTTTAATTGTATGTATAACTTCTTAAACACCATGAACAAATCCTAGGCAGCTATGAATAACTTCTCAACCATCATGAACAAATCCTAGGCAGCATTAGGTATAGAACCACCAATGGCCAACTAAGGATGTCCATACCAACCTTGACACAACAACTACACTAATGTGATATAGTCCCAAGTAACACCTATAAGTAATACAACACAACTAGAAGTTTCAAAAGGAATTTATATAAACAACAAACCTGGAGCGTACCCCGTGGTACAGAAACTGCTGCCCATTTTTTTGAATACGAATCATTTCCCTTCTGGAGAAATCTTAGTGCCCTGATGACCTACAAAATAAATAAGACTTTGATTTTGAATTTGTTGCGCACAGCCTGTCAAGTGTAACAATAGATAAAGCCATCTAAAGTGAAAAGTACCAAAAAGTTTCTACAATGAACCACAACACAAGAATTGACAATAGTTGTAGGACCAATGCTTCAAGGCATCAATTTCTTCCTTCTTATTTTCTTTCTCTAACAAAAGAATTCTAGCAATTTTTCATTTTGTGCTAAATTGTTACCTAAAATTAGTAAACTCTCAATTACTAAATACAAAGTGTATAGAGGATATTTATATTATCATGAAGACCAAGCTACTTTTCCTTAAACTAGCAATTTCTACATACTAGCCACAACAATTTTCACCCACCAAATATTGTAACTAATACACTGATTAAAGAACTAGCCACAAATTATTTTTCAGATCCAAAGCAAAGATCATTCATCCTTGGATTAATACATCCAATTATAAAATTATTTAAAAAATCAACCACAATATGTCAGGAAAAAAATATTGTTGCAATTTAACAAACAACTTGCAATAGAAACCATCTTTGCACTTTTAATTTGAAAAGAAAATTTTTGTGCACCCTTTTTAACTTATTTTGGGCTCTTTTCTTACCCAAAATTAATGAACCCAAAATTCGGTTAGACAAGAATGCCATAAATTGAAACTCCAAGATACAAAAAAACTTTTTAAAAAGTCAAACTAATAGGATAAGTTCAACATATAGAGTTCCTAGACTACGATAATCATTTAAAAGACAACTTATCGCATTAACTCACACTATCGTCCATGGATTTATGAATTCATTGTGATTGGTTAAGAAAATGAGAATGCCACAATATTTTGTTATGGACCTCAAAGAACACGTTGTTGTAGCCTACCATCCAATGATTTCACCTGAAGGTGAACATCTAAGCACTCTTTGGTCTCCTTTGGTTTGCTGAATACATATAATATGTAGGAAATGCTTTTGTAATGATATCTTTACTCATCAACTTTGACCAACTAGAATGTGGTTAAAAAACATAAAAACACATATCTAATATGAAATCTAGGTAATACAATTTTTGTAAATATCCTTATCCACGAGTTATAACTTACTCTGAAGCAAGTTTAAAAAACAATGTAAATAGTGTTGAGATACTAAAAGCTGTAAATAGATTATACTTAGATATAGATAGGCTGTAAAAAGAAAAGATAAGTTTGAAATCCCTTAAATTAAGGGATTACGTTAGATAGCTTTAGATAACTTTCCAGATTTAAATTCATACTTGTAATGTCCTATACATGGCTGTACACTCCTATTCAATATATTCTTTCCCACGTGGTATCAAAGTCGTAGGGCTTCTTTTTCTGGGATTTGTCCTTTGAGTAGCCTTCATTGCTGCACTACCGAAACCCTATCTTTTTATTCTTCTCTTAGTGTGTTCCAACCTTCATCACTGCATTCCTCCTTACCTCTCTTGTGTGATTCTCATTAGGGTAGCCTTAATTGCTACAGTATCTTCTTCTTCACTATAGTATCTTCTTCTTGATCAAGTCAACCTCTCAAACCTCTGTCTCCACCAGACCTAACCCTCCAGAAGAATTCGGCACCATTCAGAAAATTGGAGATTTAATAAATATTCTGGCTTTCTATAGGCTTAATGGGAACAACTATCTCAAATGATCTCAATTTGTCCATACATACCTCAAGGGCAAAGGGAGACTTAGTCATCTTCTTGGAACAGGATCGATTAATGATAACCTAATGTTTAAAGTATGGGAAGAGGAGGATTCCATGATAATGTCCTGGCTATAGGATTCTATGGATCCCATGATCAGTGACACATGCATGTTTTTTGTCATTGCAAAGGAGATTTGGGACTACATTCGTTGCATATACTCGAAGGCTCGTGATGCTGCTCAAGTGTACGAGATCAAGATCAAAACTACAGTTGCTAAGAAAGGAGATAAATCTGTCATAGAGGATGCAAACTTGCGGCAGAATCTGTGGCAAGAACTCGATCATTATCGAGGTTTTGAGATGAAATGCCCTAAGGATGCTGTCATCTTGAAGAACTTCATGGAAAAAAACCATGTGTGAATTTTTTGGCTGGGCTGAATGCTGAATTTGATCAAGTCAGGATCCAAACCCTTAGAAAAGAGGACACTTAGTCTCTAGAAGAGACAATCTCATTGATTCGAGCAGACGAAAATCGAAGGAGTGTTATGCTTGAACCACAAACCATGGACAGGTCAGCATTATTAGCAAAAACTAATCATTAGGACAAAGGAAAAAGTGATCTATCTAAGCATTGTGGTAGAGAAACCAGGGGAAGCAGAAGAAGGACAACCTCTGGTGCACCCACTACAAGAAACCGAGGCACACAAAGGAGACATGTTGGAAAATACACAGTAAACCACCAAGTCGAGAATGGGGAAACCGTGAGGGACAGCAGAGGTCCCAAGCACATATGGTAGATCAGCCCAAAGTTGACGAAAATTCAGGAACAATGGAATTAAACAGTGAAGAATTTGAGAAGTTGAGAAGCTTGCTGGGGACTATTGAAAAACCTTCTAAGACTTGTTCTTTGGCTCTTTTAGGTAAACCTTTACTCTCTATTTGCATGAATGCCTCAGAAAATCTTCATACCAATTCTTGGATAATAGACTCGGGTGCCATAGACCATATGACACCCACATCTCAACTCTTTCACACTTATACCCCATACCCAAGTAACACAAAGATTGTAGTGGCCAATGGCTCTCTAATTACCATTGCAGGTTTCGGAGATATACACATCACACCTACCCTTATTCTAAAAAGGGTTCTCCATATTCCAAAACTGTCGGCTACCCTACTTTCTATTCAAAAGCTTACCCATGATCTTAAATGTTATGCTACTTTCTTTCCTTCTCACTGTGTTTTGCAAGATCAGGTCTCGAGGAGGAGGATTGGACTTGCTAAAGAAAGGGGTGGTCTCTACATACTTGAATTGCCTCAAAGGGTTAGGAGCAACCTATCTTGGTCATTTCTCAATTCCTCAAATAAAGATACTGTTGATATACTAAACAATTGTATTTGGATGCACCGCCTTTGTTCATGTTCATAACCAACATAGAGACAAACTAGACCTTTGAGCCATCAAATGTGTCTTCCTCGGTTACTCACCTACTCAAAAGGGATACAAGTGTTACAATCCGTCATCTAGGAAATTTTATATCTCTACAGATGACACCTTCACAGAAAATACACCTTTTTTCTCCAAGTCCTCTATTCAAGGGGAGATTTCAATGATAGAAGATAGCACTTATGAGTCTTTTGAGCCACTTAAAACCCTTGACCTTCCTCCTGCTCTAGCTCATAGTGTTGAAACAACCGAGCCCTCTGAACCAATTACATCTGAGTTCCCCAATTCTACTACTGAACCTGTGTCATCACATGTCCCAACCAGCATTACTCAGGTGTATTCAAGGAGGAAGGTCGTTCCAAAACTAACATAGGTCCAAGAATCCAACTCAAACTTTGGATATGTCCTTTACACACACAATTTTTTGAACCTATTGCTGTTAGGAAAGGAGCTAGAGAATGCACTAAACGACCACTTTATCCTCTATCTCACCATGTTTCTCTTAAGCGCCTATCACCAACCTACCAAAACTTCATTGTGAGTTTAAATACCATTATTATCACTAACACCATTTCTAAGGCATTGTCAAAAAGGGAATGGAGGGATGCTATGACCGAGGATATGAATGCATTGGAAAAGAATAGAACATGGGAGATTGTTGATAAACCAAAAGGGGAAAACATTGTTGAGTGTAAGTGGATTTTCACACCCAAATATAAGGCTGATGGATCTCTTGAGAGATATAAAGCTAGATTGGTGGCCAAAGGGTACACTCAAACCTAGGGCATTGATTATCAAGAGACTTTTGCCCCAATTGCAAAGATGACCACTGTGAGAATTCTATTATCATTGGCTACCCACTTTAATTGGCACCTCCCACAATATGATGTTAAGAATGCATGTCTCCATGGAGACTTAGATGAAGAAATCTATATGAACATCCCACCAGGATTTGAGGGAGACACGGGTAACAAAGATTGCAAGCTAAGGAAGGCCCTTTATGGGTTAAAACAATCTCCTAGAGCTTGGATTGGGAGATTTGCAAAAGTCATGAGGGAGTCTAGGTATAACAAAGTCAAGGTGATCACACTCTTTTCATTAAATATTCGGCTGCGGGGGGAGTTACTGCACTTCTAGTCGATGTGGATGACATCATAGTGACTAGAAATGATGAGAGAGAAGCATGAATTGAAGCAAAGGCTAGTAAAAGAGTTTGAGATAAAAGAACTTGGGAAACTAAGGTACTTCCTCGGTATTGAGGTGGCATATTCCACACAAAGGATTTTTATATCTCAACAGAAGTATGTGACCAATTTGTTGGTAGAAACAGGGAAAATTGGGTATAAGTCAGTCTCTACACCAATGGATCCAAACCACAAGGTTGGAGAAGCTAAAGAAGAACCAGTTGTTGATAAAAGGATGTATCAAAGACTAGTCAGTAGCCTCACATATCTTGCTCACACTGGGCCAAACATAGCATACTCGGTAAGCATGATCAGTCAATTCATGCATGATCCAAGAGAGCCTCATCTTCAAGCTACTTATAGGGTGCTATATTACTTGAAAGGCAGTCCAGGAAAAGGAATTTTGTTCAAGAAAAACAATACTCTTACTTTAGAAGCTTACACCGATGCTGACTATGCAAGTTCCATAGTGGATAGAAGATCAACTACAGGGTACTTTATGTTTCTTGGAGGAAATTTGGTTACGTGGAGAAGCAAGAAGCAAAATGTGATGGCAAGGTCATCTGCAGGATCAGAATTTAGGGCTGTTGCTCAAGGATTGTGTGAACTACTCTGGCCGAAGATTATTCTAGATGATTTGAGAGTCAATGGGACGGCCCCATGAAACTCTATTGTGACAATAAGTCAGCCATCAATATTGCTCATAATCCTATACAACACGATAGGACAAAGCATATTGAGATTGCTAGACATTTCATTAAAGAAAAATTGGAAGAATGGTTAATGTGTATGTCCTATGTTCCATCAAAATGTCAAGTAGCTGATGTTGAACAAAGGGGCTAAACAGTTCAACTTTTCATGATTTTGTATACGAGCTGGGAATGGAAGACATCTATTCCTAAGCTTGAGGGGGAGTGTTGAGATACTAAAAGTTGTAGATCGATTATACTTAGATATAGATAGGCTATAAATAGATAAGATAAGATAAGTTTGAAATCCCTTAAATTAAGAGATTACATTAGATAGCTTTAGATAACTTTCCAGATTTAAATTCCTACTTGTAATGTCTTATATATGGTTGTATACTCCTATTCAATATAGGAGAATACAGGAAAATTCTTTCGCACAAATAAAATAGGTTCAGATCCTAGGATTTAATACATACCTACATAACCTCTTATTTGTATCAACTAGTATTATTAGTTTGTTTAGTTGAGAACCCAAGAAAAATTTGTAACTTATAGGGGTAATGTAGAAAGAACAATCATGGGGAAAACAAAAAATCATGCAAATATAGCATACTTACTCGTTCTAAGGGTAAGAAAAATGCTGAGGCACTTGAAGTCTTGCTCCCTGCATTCAAGGCCACGGCCCTACCTTGCCAATCAATTACTGGAGAACCACTTGACCCACCCTTAGTTCCAGATGCCGCCTAGGAGTGAACGAGACTAAGTCAAAAACAATGCTCTCCTCAACTTGACGAGTTCAACTTCAAGTTGCAAGTTGCAAGTGTCAAAGTAATATGCCATTGTTGCATAAATAAAGTTAATGAGTACACTTGAGAAAATGTTTGAAGAAATACAACACCATCTTGATGCATCATTTAACAACCTAAATTGATTATGGTATCTATAAATGCAAATGCATATGTGAAAACTCATTAGCTTCTAACTCTAGTACTATGAAGCATTTACATGAAAGGACTATAATTTGAGCCAATGACATATGACTAGCTTCATTTTTCTAAAAGACACCTCTTTCAGTAGGGTTAAAGACTAGTTAGATATATATGGAAAGAGAGAGGGAGAGAGAGACAGAGAGAGAGAAGCATCACCATTGTTGTTTGGATCACAAATTGTGAGCATATCCTAGATTTACTCAAACAACACATGGCAAATAGTACTTTCCAAACACAAAAGGAAACAACTTTACGGACACATGTAAGGTATTTGACAAGATATGGAACCTGTGGAAAAAATTCAAGTCTAAAGATATCACTGAGTGTTAACATTTAGGATCAATAAAACTCTTCCATATATTACAGGTTAAAATGCTTATTAAACCATTCCAAGATCTATATATGGTAAATGAAGAAACCCATAACTTTTTCAATGGCATAACATGAATCTCATATTAGTTTCACATTGCAAATCTGCACCCATAATTTCTACTACCTATTATTATATTTATAACGTTCTAACTTCGATTTTGTAATCTAGTTCTTGACACCACATTTGCCTCTTGGCAGGTTTAGCTAATTCTCATCTAACCAAACAGCACCTTTTCCTGCGTATGTTTGCAACACCATAATTGCAAAATCACATCATAGTTAAAAGAAGGGTGCAAGAACCTAAGTACAAATGACAACAACTTAATCCAAACAAGTGATTATCAGGTTATTGTTAACAAAGGCTTTCAAGAGATAATTTTATTGGAGATTCTAGAAAAGAAAAATAACACAATAAAATTGTTGCACATCCTAAGATAAACAACTTACTTGCATGTAGAATGTATTGAAATCATTATAACCATCCCTGCACCAAATACAATTAAATGGTAGATAAATGTTCTAGTAAGGATCAAGAATAAAAAATGATAAAGTAGATATGATCATTTCATATCGGCAACAACTTTGATAAGTGTATAACATAAAAATGAGAAATCTTAACAACATTATTTGATAGTTAAACCCAATTGCAATACATTCAACAAAGAACCAAGAACTGTAAGTCTTACTTTTTGTAATGAGGTGCGTCTCTATCTAAACGAGCAAGAGTACCAGCTAGAATTGAAACCTGCAAATAGCATTCAAACCCACAAAAGTTGAACCAAGACAAAGACAAAAAGCAAGGAATCAGACACAAAGGAGCATGATTGACATAAGGCAAGGATTAAGTGCTATAGTAATGTAACTTGAAAAAACCAAGTATGAATAAGCCACAACAACAAAGGTCCATATAAATCACCTAAGATATAATGGCATTATAGATCAATAAAAGAAGGAATCCACTTAAATAGCATGCTTGTCTTAACACCTATTAATTAATCTCAACTATTATCATGAATGTGCACCACTAATCATAACATAGGCATTTTCCTACTAAGGATGGACCACTAAGTCTCTAAGTACACCTTTGTTCTTACCAACTCTTGACTGATTTAGCAACATTTGGAAAAGATAACAAGGATTACAACCCAGCCTCCAAAAAGGGTATATGATAAATGAATGTTTAATCAATTATCAATATCCCCATAATATTTTAGCGTTAGCAAACAAAATAAACTCCATTGAAGATTAATCAATTCAAAGTTTGAGAGTGGATAAAAATGGATCCAAAAAATACTTACATACCATACTTAACCTCCAAGTTAATCATGAAGCCTAAGAAATTAAAAACATAGATAAATATATGACCAGACATTAAAATTGTAACAATGTAAAATGAAAGAGAAAGTTGTAATCATTATAAATACTTCTACACCACTGTCAAAACCCTAATTTGAAGCCCAATGCAATCAACCCAAAGATAGGGAAATTCAAAGCATAAATATATATATGACCTGACATTAGAATGTAACACACTATTATAAGAAAGAGAACCTTGTACTACTGATACTCACCTTTTCACCACTATCATTTCCCACAACCCTAATTTCAAGCCCAACGCAAGCAATCTCAGGAGCAAGTGGAATTTCCTCATAGTTCAAAAACTGAATTGCACCAGGATCGTAATGAAAGAAGCCAAAATCATGAACCTAAGGAAAAAAGTTATGAAAAATGCTTAGTATTTATAACTAATTAATGCTAATGGTAAGAATCCATTGACAATGACTATCCGTATAATATAGTATGGATAAGAGAAGAGAAAGGAATGCACACTGACGTCAGTTACAGCCTAAACACAATGTCATCAAGTCCTAATTTAAATCAAATAAAAAAGTTCCTAAGGAAATCTAACAATATTTCAATTTTCTAAATGCACATAAGAGTTGAACTAATATTTATTCAATAGTATCACAATAAGTATATGAAGAAAAGCTCAATGGTTATACTATTATACGGTTACAATGTATAGCACCTACAACATAAAGCACAAATCAAAAATACAAATGGGAAAGGGGACAAATATTTCACAAGGAAGTAATAAACTTGTACAAAAACAATCAAGTCAAGTAAACAACATTACCCTAGGTGCCAACTTATTAACTTACATTAGCAAGGCAATACAAATTACTAAAAATTAACAATATAGACCATATATTCTTATCAAAGGCATGACATAACAATACTAACTTCCATAAAAGGACAACAATAAGCGACTTCTAATTCCATAAGATTTGCGTAAGTGATTTCATGCAATAAATTTCTTTTATTCCCACTAACTATTTACACAAAGGGATTGAACATGGAAGGCTCAAAAAGAAAATAGCATGTGAAGTTCTCTTCCTTGATACCTTTCCGTAAATAAAAGAAGGTAGCATGTCTTATCTACACACTCCGTTTTATCTTTTCATGTTATTTCTTTGGCTCATCATTATGCTCTAAAAGATTGCATCATTTAGCCCAAATAGTCGTTTACCTTCCTCTGTTTCTAATTAACTATGACCTCTTTTGATAACAATATGGAAGGTTGTCCTGAATTGTTATAAAAAAATTCAGAGATGCATTTCCTTTATTCCACTTATGAACTATGGAATTAATTATTTGAATTCCTAACAATTCACAGTAACTTCATGCATTCTTGAATTTAAGATCAGGGAAGCATGGTGCTTGAGCATAATGAGTTCCAATTGTCTTAGCACATACATTATATTGGAAGAGAACTGTACTTCAAACCTTTTTAGCAAAATTAGCACTTGGAATGACATAAACACTCTGTAGAGAAATCCAAAAGAAAATCTCGTTGCTTAAAAAAAAAGGATACTGAGACTCTTAGGGGTCCATGAGTTTCATTCAAGGTCCCAGATGTCTCACAAATCTGTGAACAGCAGAGTTATACAATATTGATAAGAGAGAAAGAAGATTTCACTTACAGGATCTCTATAGATGGGATGCACAGGAATTTCTTCTCGATTGAGAAACATGGCCTCTGCAACTACAGGACCTGTAATGTGCGAAGAGTCCATCAAACACACGTTAAAACAACCAAAAACCGAATCTTTATTTTTAAAGATTGAAAACGGAAAAAGAAAAGGGGGGAATGAGTGGTACCGGGTTTGACAACATGACGATTGGTAAGAATGATTCCACGGCGCTTGTCGACAACAAACCCAGTGGCATGGCTAGCGCCAGCGGGCTCAGTGTCGAAGGCCCGGCAAGCGGTGGTGCGAAGGACGACGACAGCAGGGACAACCTTATTGAGAGCTTTACGCCAGTCCTCGGCGGTGGCCACGTTCTCTTGAAAAGAGGGGTTCACCTCCGTTGGAAGCTCCGATCCCAACCTCTCCTCCTCCACGGGCTCTCCCATTTTCGATTCTTTCTGCTATCTAAAAAAGAACCACAGAGAGTGTATGCGTGCGCGTGGGAGAGTAAAGCGAAGATTTAATTGAATGTTGCCAACTCCACAGCCAAATACACCCTGAGAGCAAGAGGGGTTTGCCAGGAGTGCTGAGTAAAGCCAAGGTTTGCTTGAATGCTGCTGAAAGACTTTTCCAAGTAAACGCTCTTTCCTCCACAGATAAGCAATAGTCAATAAGCATTTTCTAAAATAAAAGCAAAATCATTTTCTATCATTAGACCTGAATTACAAGGAACTAATTAGTATAAGGATTTACCCTCGCGAGTTACTTGTCAAATTCACTTAATC